>KQ988707.1:367517-391210 GCA_001598015.1 Dorcoceras hygrometricum
GATTGGCTTCGAAACCTCAAGATTGTCTTGGCTTCGGAGAAACTTCTCTACACGCTAGAGAAGAGCCCTCCGAAGTAAGCCCCTGCCGATACAGTCCTGAGGAGCTGACAAAGCTGAATAAATGGTGGGAATGATGAGCTTAAGCACGATGCTATATGATAGCATCTATGTCCAACGAATTGCAGCGGCGACTGAAAAGACGGAGTATGCTGCTGGCATACACCTTCATCTCAAAGAGCTGTATGGGGAGAACTCTCGGACTGAGAGGTTCACTACTGTCAAGGAGCTCATGACGAGTCGCATGCGCGAGGGGACTTCGGTCCACGAGCATGGAGTCCGTATGATTGGGCTCATTGAGAAGCTAGTGGGCCTAATATCACGCTTCCACATGAGCTGTCTGTGGATCTGCTTCTCCTCTCCTTGCCTGCTGCGTTCGACCCTTTGTGGTCAACTTCAACATGAACAAGCTGGAGGCCAACCTTGAAGAGGTGGTAAACATTTTTGTCGTGTTTTAAGGGACCATAAAGAAGGACAAGCCCGTCCTCCTTTGGGCTCTTCTTCCTCTGCAAAGAAAGGGACCAAACGGAAGGGTAAGAAGCGTTATGTCCCTGTGAAGAAGGGAAAGCCCGCCAAGAAGCCCAAGGCAAGGGTTTCAAAGTCGAACAAATATGAAGATGTTTGCCACCACTGCCAAAAGCCTGGGCACTGGAGGAGGAACTGTAAGGATTACCTCGAGCAGTTGCGAACTGCAAAAGGTATGTTCTACATTGAAATAAATATGTCTCTTAACTCGACTTCTTGGGTACTTGATACCGGATGTGGATCTCATATCTGCAATGACTTGCAGGTAATGACAAGAAGCCGGCGTCTTAGGGAGGGTGAGACCCACTTGAGGCTTGGCAACGGAGCAAGGGTGGGTTGCGACCGAAGCTATCGGAGATGTTTATTTATTTCTTTCTTAAAATTTTAAGTTGTTGTTGAGAAACGTTTTATTTGTTCCTGAATTAATAAAGAACATTATTTCCATTTATATGCTTGATGGTGATGGATATTCTTGTCATTTTTCCAATTCGATTTGCAATATTTACAAGAATGAATGTTTGATTGAAATTGGGAAACGCGAAAACGATCTATACATCTTAAAATTAAGAGAAGTTCCAACTCGCGATGTGGAAATACATACAACAACAATAAAAAAGAAAAACGATAATCTGAACCCGGCACAACTTTGGCATGCTAGGCTAGGTAATATTTCCTTAAATAGGATGAACAAGTTGATTAGGAGCGACATGTTTAATATGTCTGATATTAACTCCTTACCAACTTGTGAATCCTGTCTCAAAGGAAAAATGACAAAATTGTCCTTAACGGGAAAGCCTGAACGTGCTCAAGGTCTATTGGATTTGATCCATACTGATGTGTGTGGTCCACTTAGCATTGGTACTAAGTCCGGTCACACCTACTTCATCACCTTTACCGATGATCACTCTAGGTATGGGTACTTGTACTAAATGAAGCACAAGTCTGGAAAAGTTCAAAGAATTCAAGGCTGAAGTAAAAAATCAATTGGGAAGAAGTATTAAAACACTTCGATCCAATCGAGGTGGAGAATACTTGAGTGCCGAATTTCAGACCATTTTAAAGAGAATGGGATTCTCTCTCAGTGGACTCATCCGGCCACACCACAACTAAATGGTGTAGCGGAGCGTCGTAACCAAACCTTGATGGACATGGTTCGATCTATGATGAGCTTCACTGAACTTCTTACCTTGTTTTGGGGCTATGCGCTCGAAACTGCAGTAATGTTATTGAACAATGTCCATACAAAGGCAGTAGATAAAACTCCATATGAGATATGGATGGGCAAGCCACCCAAGTACTCGTACTTGAGGATGGGGATATCCTGCTTACGTGAAGCAGACAGTGGGATATAAACTGGATACTAGATCCATCTTATGCTACTTCATTGGGTATCCAAAGAATTCTATTGGATATTGATTCTACTATCCCAATGAAACAAATGTTTGTTTCTAGAAATACCACCTTTCTGGAAAAGGAATTTCTACTTGATAGAAAAGGCAAGATAGTAGAACTCAAAGAGGTTCGAGAACCAACTGAAGTACCAAGTGAATCTCCCGCACCTCAAGGGCCAATCCTTGATATGGACACACCTAGGAGATTTGAAAGGGTTCCTAGGGCTCCTGTTAGATATGGTTTCCTTAACTGTCGGATGTGATCCAAGAACGTTCAAGGAGGCAATTTCCGATGCTGATTCTAATTTGTGGCTTGAATCAATGCAATCTGAGATTGACTCAATGCATTCGAACCAAGTCTGGACTCTCATGAATCCTCTCGAAGGAATAGTTCCTATTGGATGTAAATGGATATACAAGAGAAAACTTGGGCCTGATGGTAAGGTACTGACCTACAAGGCGCGACTGATCGTGAAAGGTTACACTCAAATACAAGGTGTGACTATGATGAAACCTTTCATCGGTCGCAATGTTCAAGTAAATTAGAATCCTACTAGCCATAGCCGCATGGTACGACTATGAGAGTGACTATGATGAAACCTTTCATCGGTCGCAATGTTCAAGTAAATTAGAATCCTACTAGCCATAGCCGCATGGTACGACTATGAGATATGGCAAATGGATGTGAAAACTGCATTCCTTAATGGAAACATTAAGGAAGAGATCTATATGACGCAGCCTGAGGGTTTCACATCTGTAGGAAGTGAGCATAAAGTATGCAAACTTCAGAGATCGATCTACGGTCCCAAGCAAGCATCGAGAAGTTGGAACCTGAGATTTGATGAAACAAATAAAGAATTTGGTTTCATCAAGAATCCCGAGGATCCATATGTGTATAAGAAGGTAGTTAAGAATGTTGTGACATTCCTTGTACTTTATGTTGATGACATTCTACTCATTGGGAATGATGTAAGAATGCTGCAGTCAACTAAAGTATGGTTGTCTGGTAGATTCTCGATGAAGGACATGGGTGAAGCATCCTATATTCTATGAATATAGATCAATAGAGATAGATCGAAAAGGACTCGGACTCACCCAAGCGATCTACATCGATACCATACTTAAGCAGTTCTCTATGGAAGAGTCCAAGAGAGGACACCTACCTATATGCCACGGGGTCACTCTATCTAAGTCTATGTGTCTGAAGACTGATGAGGAGATAGAGAGTATGACACGTGTGCCATATGCCTCGACAATAGGTAGTATTATCTATGGTATGATCTCGACTAGACTGGATGTCGCATATGCTCTGAGTGTCACGAGCTGCTACCAAGCCAACCCCGGCCAAATGCATTGGAAGGCTGTGAAAGATATTCTTAAGTACTTACGAAGGACTAAGAATATGTTCATGGTCTATGGGGGTGGTGAACTGAAATTGGAAGGCTACACTGATTCTAGCTTCCAATGTGATGTGGATGATTTGAATTCAACCTCTGGATTTGTATTCATGCTCAATGGTGGTGGTGTCTCTTGGAAGAGTCAAGCAAGACACCATCGCGGATTCAACCACTGAGGCTGAGTACATCGCAGCATCAGCTGCTGCTAAAGAGGCGGTTTGGATGAGTAATTTTGTCCAAGAGTTGGGTGTAATTCCTGAAGGAGTTAGTCCAGTCCCGATGTACTGTGACAACACGGGTGCCGTTGCGCAAGCAAAGGAACCTAGGCCTCACCAAAGATCCAAATGCATACTGAGGAAATACCACATAATCCAGGATATTGTGGCTAGAGGTGACATAGCAGTCGAGAGAGTCGCCTCTGTAGACAACATTGTTGATTCACTTACGAAGCCCTTGACAGGACCATTGGTTGAAAAACATCACGAAGCAATGGGACTGCGTCTCATGAGTAGTTGGATTTAGGGCAAGTGGGAGATTGTTAGAGTAGGTGCCCAACTAGCCAACTTGTGGCGTGTGGGCTCTTGTTGACTCTATGTAAAACGATCTTTATTTATGAAATTCGCACTATTTTATGGCATTCTTTATCGTCATTATTATGATTACAATTTTTGGATAAAGACCTTGATTGTACTATATTGTATGTTAGATGTGATAGTGGATTTGATGGCTATCATAAAACACATCTAATAGTCACCGTGTATTCTAAACATGTTCCTAGTCGATTGGGCCGTCCAAAAGAGGATAAGGGCCGCCCAAGCTTGAGACTAGCATCGACGATGCGAAGTACCACGTTTCATTGCTAGTAACATAGTGATGTTCTAAGCATGCAGATGGATAGTAACCTGGTGATCTATCGAACTACCCTCGTTCGGACTTTCCAAGTGGTTATAATTTGTCGAGTGGATTAAGTCCGAGGTCTTGGTTGTACAGATTAGTCCTTATTACTCGAAACGTAATTGAGACTCTACATGTAGGAGTCGATGCTTCGTTGTCGAGGATTCACCGTTCGCCCTTGTGGGTGTATATCCTATGCTATCCGAGGAGATAATAGTGTGACAAATATCTGGGTTATAATTTGTCGAGTGGATTAAGTCCGAGGTCTTGGTTGTACAGATTAGTCCTTATTACTCGAAACGTAATTGAGACTCTACATGATAGGTGCCTCACTTTGACCCTTTTACCGACTCAGTTGGGGTCATCAGGTGGCGGGGTTGGGTGAGATCCCGATGCATGTAGGAGTCGATGCTTCGTTGTCGAGGATTCACCGTTCGCCCTTGTGGGTGTATATCCTATGCTATCCGAGGAGATAATAGTGTGACAAATATCTGGCCAGAGTACTAGATGTGTTTTAGGTAATTGGGTTTACCTAGTAACACATGCGATGTCACTATTTGATCTCCAAGATGTATGCATGGTTATTGGATCTCTAGCGACTATAGATTTACTAATGGTCGTTGATCTGATCGGGATATTTGAGTTGAAAGGATCGTACTGTACGTCAACCATGACCGACTGGTTCTTGCAGGCACTATCAGTGATACCTATGGGAACATGGGACGATGTTGCTAGACGTTTTACCATGATTCGATGGGTAAGTTCAAAAATGTGTTTTCGGAGTCACAAATGTTGTGAGCCCACGGTTAGTTGTATCCCTGAACCATTGAGGGTCACACAAGTACTGGTTTCCCAATTCCCATACGGATATGGTACTCAAAGTGTTGAGTATAGTAGGAGGAAGGTTGGGAGTATGACTTCCTAAAAGTAGCTAAGGGAGTAGGACTTCCATATTTAGCTAATGAGAGTAAACCTGTCATATATAGATTACTGGTCCGAAAATTTGATTTTGCATCATAATGATCAGTTTTGTAAACTAAGCACATCTGTGATATCTGATCATCGATCGGGATTATGATGAGACCACAATCGAGGGAGTCGAAACGAATGTTCACAGTTTGAGTTGAACCGAGTGTTCACTGTTTCAATTGAACCGAATGTTCACTGTTCGAGTTGAACCAAATTTTCACAGTTTGAGTTGAACCGAATGTTCATTGTTTTGTTCAAATCAAACTCTATCCCTCAATCTATAAATATGGCAATGAGGAGACACTTTCAAAACAGAAAGAAAAACACCAAAAGCTATTCAGCAAACTCCTCCCCTCTCCCTTCTTCCCTCGCTGCCGCCGCCCCCGTTGCCGCCTGCAGCCGCCGTCGGAATTTGTTCCGACCATCTCGGCGAGGAGATTCCGTCCGTGAAATTTTTGTCGGTTTTCTAGTGCAAACCGGCGAAGGAGTTGAGATTCTGGTCGTGGGCTGGATTAGACGTCGATCCAGCCGATCAGCCGTTGAAGTGCCAATTCCCTCGTGGAATTGGTCGGAGCCAGGCGCTAGACGCCATCAAGGTACCTTCTGAACATTCTATGAATGTTTTGATTATTGTATAGGTGTATTGACCGTTCCCGGGTTCCAATTTTTAAATTCTTCCGCTGCGCCCCGGAAGTGGGATCCGGATCTGCCGCTGCGCCAACAGTTACTTGCCTCGACCGCTGAACTCAACTAACAGAATTCCTCCGACGTTGAACCACTTACAAGCGTGACCCAAAAATCACTTTGAAAGAGTTGAAATTTGGGTCTTTTAGTTGAGAGCTCTTCACCGCTTTAAAATGAAAATATTTTGAAAGAGTTTGATCGTGGTGGTGAGAAGTGACGGTACGTGTATTTAAATAAAAACAAGGAGCATGAGCTCACCATTTAAAAATATTTTTACAAGTACAGCTTTGTACATAAGCCGACACATACCTAACCGAATTTAAAATATCCTGAACCGTGCTTGTTAGTATTCGACCGGCCAAATCCTACGAACCAGGTTCTGGTATAATATGAAATTCAGCTCAGACGAAAGCTATCACTAAATTGAATCTGAAGAAGGGTACTGAAATTAGCAAATAAACCCTTCAAAAAATCTAGATTTATCATTGTGGATTTACGGATTTCTTGGCGTTACATAAAGTGCAGAACATATTAGGTAGGTTATTCAGATCAGAACAGAGCATAATAGACAATAAATCAGATCCGTTTGAAGCTTTTATAAATCAGATCGGAATATATTTCAAGGCTTTGACTTCGCGAAATGTTTGTAGCAGTTGAACAACTCAGGAAATAATCATCATGTGTCATAGTTAGCTTTGTACGAGTTTTAACAGTTTTAAGCAAAAATGAGTAAAATTAAATTAAATAGTACATAGAAAAGTACAAATTTTCAATGCTCATTAATTACATGAGGACGGATTGATCGACTGAATCTAACAGATAATATTTATTATCGTTTGGATCCAAAGAGTATATGAGAAGTTGAATCGAAGAAAGAACTTTTACTTTTGACAACGTGATTATTCAAGCTATCTTTTATTCTCAACAGAAGATTTTACTATTATCGTTTATTTCTTCAAATCTTCTATATTGATTTCAGCTCAGAGATAATTCAGATAGGCTTATTTAATTGATCAGATTAGCGTAAGCCTTACAAATATTTCATAAACACAACATCTGTGCTGATTTTAGAAGTGTACTAGGAGTTCAGATCGGGGTGCTGTCTGACTGAGTGGCTTACGATACTGTGTATCTTATTCATAGTCTTCAAGTGTATATCCTTTCAGTTTGGGAGAAGGGAGACATAGAAGCTCGGCTTCAAAATTCCAGAAATAAATCTCTATCTATTATTTGATTAAATTTACATGCATTTACATTTACGTTCACTATTTAATTTGGCTCTTTCCACATAATATTCTTATTGCTCAAGAAAGCAGATTAGACTAAGTAATGCTATCAGCAATTGACTCAACTGATTTGCAAAATGAATTTTAAGTACAAAATTTCTAAAAATAGTTTATTCACCCCCTCCTAACTTCGTGTTGTTCTTTCGATCCTAACAGTATTTTTATCTGTTATAGTGTATACGCTGAAAGTATCCTCATACACTGGGAAGTGCTTTCATCTAGCTGATGTCTTCATGTAAGATTATCTCTTTTCTCTTTTGTTCTCGCTTGTATTATTTTTTTCACGCTCTTCACGCTTCACACCCTTAATTCTTTCACTTCTGCTCACTTGTATTTATAGATTCCGATTTGATATGAACGTTAAACATAAAATTATAGCCATTTTGAAAGTCTTCGAAAAGTCATTCTAAGCTAATATGTTTGATCTTGTTCTATTCTATCTTGAGTTGGTCTTGTTCAAACTAATTTGTTCGTCTGAACCGGTTTGTTCTACTCAGCTAATATATCGATATGATCGGTTCTCATCAGTGCTTGTCTTGATGATATGTTCACGGTTCTGCTATATCATTCTTGCTCAGTTGATCTGATTGTCTCATCTAATTTGCTTCTTGATCATCTGTTTCAGTGTTCTAATCCAAATTGATCCAATCCAGCTTATCTGCCTTTAGGTCTTGAGCTTATCATGTTGTTCAGCTGAGCTGATATTCTCCTATGTTGTTCTTTCTCTAGCTTATCTGTTCAAACTTAATCTGCATACTCGAATAAATGCATTTGAAAAACAATAACAAATTTTGTATCATCAAAATTAAGATTATTGTTTACCGATCCAACATGAACCCTCACAACTTCAGTTGAGGTTTCCAAAACTACTAATTGCGCACATTTCTTTTGAATTTATTTTATAATTTTCCAAACAAAATATTATGTGTTTTTCTTAAATGTATATACACGTGTGTATTTAAAAAATTGTCTGGTCAAATCGGTAAATCGCCTCCATCCTTGCGGCCTCATCGACAGAATAATTTCAAGAAATTGGGTAAACATAAATTAAGTAGTGTTAAATGACTTGAAATTTCCAAATAGTATCTCCAAGGAATCCAAGAAGCATCCAAGAATTATAAGTTTTCTTGACAGATATAATATTTTATCATAAGATCTTTAGCTAAATAATTTATATGATTAAAAGAATGAGAAACAAATCAAATCAACGTGCCCTAGGGACAACAAAATTCTCGTGAAATTTATAATCTTGAAATCATTTTTTATAAAAAAATATGTTATGTTTAATATAAATTTTTTTAAAAAATTACACGTAACCCAAAAAATTTAAAAATTAGTTTTATTAGCCACAAGTGTCTGCATCCACTTAAAACTCAAATCAACGTGCCCTAGGGACAACAAAATTCTCGTGAAATTTATAATCTTGAAATCATTTTTTATAAAAAAATATGTTATGTTTAATATAAATTTTTTTAAAAAATTACACGTAACCCAAAAAATTTAAAAATTAGTTTTATTAGCCACAAGTGTCTGCATCCACTTAAAACTGAAATGGATATAATAAGGATATGTTTGTTTCCAGGTATTGTACGATATTATTAATTATCATATTCAATCCTAGCTTTCCGATATTTTGTTAGAATATTATTTACTAACATCATTATATATTTATTTCATATCAATCAAATCTTTTTAATTATTTATCTCACGTCAATCAAATATTAATATAAAATAAAATATTAATTATCATCGTCTTTTTTTTATTATATTTATTATTTGTTATAAAGATTAAAAATATAATTTAACATATATCCCTAATTTGATCGACCAAATCAGACATAATACTTTTATCATATGTTATTCTCTATTAAACTCAATTGTTTTATAATTACACCATTTATCATTATTTTTATCCTAATATATCTCATCAAGTGAGACAAATGATCCTGAAAAAACAATTTGTTGGATAATATTATGTAGTATATTCTTCCATTTAGCATACTTATTTGATTATGTATAATGAACTTGTTAGTATGGTGGATGAGTAGCCAACTACTTCTGGGAAATAATTGAAATTGCTTTTATTAAAGTGAACGCTTTTTCTCTGTGCTAACTAATGTCGTGGCTTAAACAATCACCATATCCACATTAGTCGCCCTATGATCCCGGCTCGCGTCTACTCAGATAGGCGTTATACTTGTATTTTTTGTGGAGAGATGGTAATTGGATCTAGAAAGGTTCAATGGTAGTTCAATCTCTCATCAATTTTTAGAAAAAAGATTTATAGATTTTATGTTTTCTTTATCAACTATAGAAAAATTTATGAATTTATTTATTTGAATAAAATTGCAAATAAAAACATATATTATATTTGCAAACTCGTATAAAAGAATATATAATTTATATCTATTTATAATTTAGTTTTACTAAGCTACTGAATATTTAAATTTATATTTTATACTAATTAAGCAAGTTGGGCTCGATAAAAGCTCGTGAGCTTGCTCGTTATATATTGTTATTGTTATTGTAAAAAAGTAATAACCAATTAAGGGATGGGTTTGGGGATTCTTAAAAGACCCATATGGTAAGTCGGTCCTCCGTTCTTATCTTTACTTGTGCAGCAGCATACCACCTTCCTTGTGAACATTCAAGTGTATTTATTATATACGAAAATAGAACAAAGATATATATATATATATATATATATATATATATATATATATATATATTGTTATTGTTATTGTAAAAAAGTAATAACCAATTAAGGGATGGGTTTGGGGATTCTTAAAAGACCCATATGGTAAGTCGGTCCTCCGTTCTTATCTTTACTTGTGCAGCAGCATACCACCTTCCTTGTGAACATTATGTCCATAATTATTTTCAAAAGATTATTGCAATCTTTTTTCCTTCTCTCCAATGGGATTTCTATGTTGTAATCTTTGATTCTTGCGTGTATGAATATATGTGATATATACGCTCTACATGAACTGAATTCCGTCTGTATTCCGCGAACACATACGAGAAATAACCAGCCATCGTCGAAAGAGAAAAGAATCCTTTCTTTCATACTACATTCAACTGTTCTCCGTTTATTCCGTCCAAACTTGATCCAATATTTTTGTGGGTTTTCTTTTTTCTGGTTTTGAATCATGCTGTCAAGATCTTACTTCAATCTTTTGAACCTGGATGACTATTCCACTGATCGGACTCGTATCCCGAGAGTTATCTCGGTACCCGGGATTATCTCTGATTTTGGAGATGGAGAAAATGGTGGTACAGGTGATGGCCCAGAAATGTCCGACCTTGTTTCATCGGTGAATCAAGAAAGGAGGATTATTGTCTATAATCAGCTGCCATTGAAGTGTTTCAAGGATCCAGTTGAAGGTAAAAATTGGTGCTTTGATTGGGATGCAGATGCCCTAGTTTTGCAATTGAAAGATGGGTTCCCCCCTAATGTGGAAGTTGTGTTTGTTGGGTGTCTGGGAGTGGAGTATTGATTCATCGGAACACGAAGAGGTGGCCCAGTTCTTGTTTGACAAGTTCAAATGCGTGCCTACTTTTTTATCAGCTGATTTGATTAATAAGTTTTATCATGGTTTCTGCAAGCATTATTTATGGCCTTTGTTTCACTATATGTTGCCTTTAACACCTACCCATGGGGTCAGATTTGACAAGGTTATGTGGCAGGGATATGTAACAGCAAACAAGATTTTTGCTGATAAAGTGATGGAAGTTATCAATCCAGATGAGGATTATGTTTGGGTGCATGATTATCATCTCATGCTTCTACCTACTTTCTTGAGGAAAAGACATCATAGGGTGAAACTTGGATTCTTCCTTCATGTTCCGTTTCCTTCTTCTGAGATTTTCCGGACTTTACCGGTTAGGGAGGAGATTTTGAGGGCCCTTTTGAATTGTGATCTTATTGGATTCCATACTTTTGATTATGCTAGACATTTCTTGTCATGTTGTAGCAGGATGCTTGGACTGGATTATCAATCCAAGAGGGGGTATATTGGATTGGATTATTATGGGAGAACTGTTAGTATTAAGATCCTTCCAGTTGGGATTCAAATGGGACAGATTAAATCCATCATGTCACTGGAAGAAACTGCAAAAAAGGTTAATGAATTGAGGATAAAATATCGTGGGAAAATTGTGTTGTTAGGTGTGGATGATATGGACATGTTCAAAGGGATTACTTTGAAATTTATGGCGTTGGGATTGCTTTTGGATGAGAATCCTATGTATCGGGGAAGCGTCGTTTTGATTCAGATCATGAACCCACCGAGGAGTCGGGGAAAGGATATTCAAGAACTTCAAGGTGAGATCAATAAAGTTGCTGATGAGATCAATAAAAATTATGGTAAACCGGGATATCAGCCGATTGTTTGTTTAAATGGACCGATTTCTTTTCAAGAAAAAGTGGCATATTACGCGATTTCTGAATGTGTTGTGGTTAATGCGGTTAGGGATGGGATGAATTTGGTACCATATAAGTACACTGTATCTAGGCAAGGCAGCCCTGAGTTGGATAAGGTTCTTGGACATAAGGATTCTGATGCACCAAGAAAAAGTGTAATTATTGTGTCCGAATTCATTGGATGTTCTCCATCCCTTAGTGGCGCGATTCGGGTCAATCCGTGGAACATCAACAGTGTCGCGGAGGCTATGGTTTTGGGGATCACAATGACTGATTCCGAGAAAGTACTACGACATGAGAAACATTACAAGTATGTTGAATCTCACGATGTTGCGTATTGGGCTAGAAGTTTCAATCAGGATCTTGAACGAGCTTGTTCCGAGCATTACACAAAGAGGTGTTGGGGCATTGGATTCGGCTTGAATTCACGAGTTGTTGCTTTAGGTCCGAATTTTAGGAAGCTTTCAGTGGAGCACATTGTTTCTGCTTATAACAATACCAATAGCCGGCTTATCCTTCTTGATTATGATGGCACCATGATGCCTCAAGATCGAGTCGACAAATCTCCAACCTCTGAAGTTATTTCAGTCTTGAATGCTTTGTGTAATGATCCCAAAAACGTTGTGTTTATTGTCAGCGGCAGAGGAACCGATTCACTTGGGAAGTGGTTCTCTCAATGTGAGAATCTGGGGCTATCTGCTGAACACGGTTACTTCACACGGTATTGTTAAAAATACCTTTTCTTACACTTTCTTATTTGGGTAATTTATTCACACATTTTGGTAAGTTCGAATTTTCATGTCCTGCTAGATGGATGAAAAATTCGGCGTGGGAATCTTGCGGGTTAGCAGTCGATTTGGACTGGAAAAGAATCGCTTTGCCGGTGATGGAACATTACACAGAAGCTACCGATGGTTCATCTGTTGAGCAGAAGGAGAGTGCTTTAGTTTGGCATCATCAAGAAGCGGACCCTGACTTTGGCTCTTGGCAGGCGAAGGAGCTTCTGGATCACTTAGAGAGTGTGCTTGCCAACGACCCCGTAGTCGTAAGCAGCGGCCAGCAAATAGTCGAGGTGAAACCACAGGTATATAGATTATCTCTGACCATTATATCCATATTTAGATTCATTTCTTGATCAGGAAACTAGTACAAAAGCCGGTCGATCAACTGTGTTACAAAAGCTGTGCCTATGCTATACAGTAATTGTATTTTCTGTGTTTCAGGGAGTCAGCAAAGGTGTTGTGGTCAAGAATCTGATGGAAACCATGGCTAACAAAAGAAAGCCAGCCGATTTCGTGCTGTGCATCGGTGATGACAGATCAGATGAGGACATGTTTGAGGCCATCGCAAGCGTGGTCATGAACCATTCTTTACCCGATTCAGCAGAAGTTTTCGCTTGCACAGTCGGTCAAAAACCGAGCATGGCAAAATACTATCTTGATGATACATTTGAAGTCATCAAATTGCTCCAGGGCCTATCAGCAAATCACTTACCAAAGTATCACGAAAATGGGGTCTCATTCGAAGGGTCCCCTTGAAACTGCTTGTGGATGTTGAACAATGCGAGTTCATGAAGTGGGAATCGACTGGAAATGGAACCTGATCTGATCACAGGAGCTAGGAGAGAAATGGTGCAGCTTATGTACAGAAGTAAAACATATAACTACACAGGTGATTTCATAATGAAATAGATAAGTAGACAGTGCCATAGGACACTAATTTTAGATCTTTTGTTTATATTGCTTTGCTCGATCATACGAAGAATAGATAAGTTGATTCTTACATTTCACATTGATCTTTTTGCTGGTTTTGTTTACTTGAGCAGTAGTTTTTTCTTTTTCAATCCCTTTTTTTAACTGGGAAATATTGAAAACTACTGCTGAAACTGATTGTTGCTATTAGTAAACTTCATGCGTGGAAAGTGGATTAAACCTAGTCTTCTTGGACCTAAAAAAAGAAAATTAAAGAAAAGTATCTATCAAATTTTACCACCCACCGAAAGAATAAAACCGTGCTGTTTCGATTTTAAGAGCTACTTTGATATTTGGGTCAAAAGGTGTGTGGGGTACAAGGCTGAAGGATGTATATTTGTTATTATTTTAATGTAATTCGGCTCTCGTACAGATTGGTGTATGAACTGGCATATGTCGTAATATATATATAGAACATTATAACTGTAAGATGATTATTTAGATTTGAAAGATATGTAATCTAGTATATATGCCAAGATAATATCTTCCAAGATCGGTATCTATTATTCTCCTGTAAAAATATGGGGATTGAAGTCAATTAAAACTTAAATCTGAGTGACATTTATTCTCTTTACATTCTCTAGTTATTTCTCTACTTAATCTTTCTTCATTATGATTTATAACAGATTATCTACACGATGTTATAATTTTTTTAGAATAATAATAAATATTATTTTGTTGATACTAAGGAAAAACACAACATGTTGCAATTGACTGTGAATGTTCGTGAAAAAATAAAATATATTGAAATTGAGCGAAAATAAAACTAATTTGAGATTGTGTTGGGAAGAACCACGTGTTCAATATTCATAAATACTTGTAGAGGCCGTAGAAGGAGCATGAGTACGATGATTTATGAATAGTTGCTCATGATATATGAAATATTATGATCTATAAACACAACATGATTTATATTGAGAATCTAGAGATTGATGATTAATATATGATTGAAAGATCTATAATTTTGAATGGATACATGATGACATGATATTTAATATATTTGAAATAAAACTATTTGTGATGGAGATCTTATATGAAATTATGATCTATAAATTATTTATGAAAGATATATCTAATATCAAGTTGTATCAACCATTATAAACAAATATGATCAAAATCTGTAAGATTTATTGATATGATATTCACAAAAATATAAATAAAATCTAGGATTTACAAATATTATTGAAAAATATTAATTTAATTCCTATTTGGTTAAATGATTTTTTAGGATCATTTCAAAAGAAATGTAAAAATATCAATATAAGATCTAAAAACGAAGATAATAAATTTGTCAATATTTCTGAAAAGATACTAAAATTTATTCAAAAGATATTGACTTGAATAATTTCAAAGTCATATATTTGTGGCTAATACTATTGAAGAAGCATGATATATTATGTTACTAGTGATGTGTTAATCGCATATGATGTTGAATATGAATGCGTGGCAATGAAACTGTTACGCCATCGACCGAAAAAAAAAGAAGAGTAAATATTGAAACCAGTTAATGGATACTATTGTTTATATCAAAAAACGATGATAATGATAGTCTATGCATGATGATGGTTCTTGATTGATTTATGACTATGTTGAGTCATTATAATTATATTCATATTGGTTTATTTACTTGCTCTCTTATTTAATGTTCTAACAATCCTTGAGTTTCTAAAATGATTATCATATACAACTAATTTTTAGAAAGTTATGGCATATATTGATTCACCTAAATTATTTTATTTGATGATGTAAAATAGTTTCTAATTTCATGAATACATTTTCCCCATAAATAGCATGAAATATTGTATTATTTAATTATGCTATTTAATTGTGATATTAGTCTTGTTGGATCTGCTGTGCGATCAGATCTGGATTCTGATAAACACAAAACTTGTTCTTATGTTTCTAACGATTTAATTGAGTGTGCAGGCTATGTTGAAGCAGATCAGATTAGATACAATCAGATCCAGCAGATGACATCTAAGCTGACTCAGCTCGGAGCAAGAGCAGCTTAGAAAATCAGATCAGGAACAAGCTGAAAAATGAAGAACTGCACAGTATAAAAAGAGTTGAACTCAGTTACGAAGTGCAGATCAGTTTAGCATAGAACAATTCAGATCAGTTTAGCATAGAACAGTTTAGATGAGAACAATACAAAATCAGCTCAGAGTAAGCAGATTAGATCATATGAGAGACCAAAGAAGCAGTTCATATCAGCTCAGAGCATAACATAACAGAATCAACTTAGGGCAGAACTGAACAAAATCATCTAAGATCAGATTAGAAGATCAGCTTAGAGCTTACAAGAGCAGCTCAGAGCTTAGAACAGATAGAATCAGGAGAGAGTCGATCAACTTAGAGCAGATAAGAACAAGAGCAGCTTAGAAGTGTTACGAGAGCAGCTCAGAGTCCTGTTTAGAGTTCAGATTAGAACGGAACAGATCAGATGAATTAGTTCAGAGTGAACAGCTTAGAGAATAAGCGTAGATATAGCTCCAG
Organism: Dorcoceras hygrometricum; assembly: GCA_001598015.1. Classification (NCBI taxonomy): domain Eukaryota; kingdom Viridiplantae; phylum Streptophyta; class Magnoliopsida; order Lamiales; family Gesneriaceae; genus Dorcoceras; species Dorcoceras hygrometricum. Next base: position 383,391 of record KQ988707.1, read on the forward strand.
AGCAGAAAGATTCGGATTAGAACAGCTTAGAGCAGATCAGCTCAGAGCAGCTTAGAAAAGAGCACAACAGATCAGATTGAAGCTTCGACCTGACCAGAAGGAGATCTGCTCAGACGTTAGTTTGTAAAATCTTTATTCGAAATACTAGAAGACAAACTAATTTGTCTGATCCAAACAGACACACATGTTCAAAGTCGAAAAGCCTGAAACGCATTCAATGACGAAGGGCACAAGGTACAACAATGTCAGAAACTTCACACAAGCTTTTCAACGGATAGGAACTTGTGTCCAACGATAACATCAACACAGATGCCATATATATATCGAGAGCTGAACTGATGATAGTAGGCATGCGATGAGAGAGAAGATAAAATAAAAGAGACGGTCGTTGCCATGGGAAGATACAGAGACGAAGCAGTCGACTATCGGATCGGAGGAGCTTAATTGTATAAGACGACCACTGAGCTTAACAACTTTGAAGAAGAACTTCCCAGTGTGTGAGAAAACATTTGAGAGAGTAAGCTTACACTGTAATATTTCTCACACAAAGATTCACTCACATAAATGAGAGACGAGAGCTGAATAGATTAGTTGATTGAATTACTCCAAAATAAATTCAAATGCAGTCTTTGAACAGATACGTTAAACATGTTCTTAGTGATGCAGCTCACACAGCTTGGGGGCTGGTGTGTAGCATGGTGTACTAGGAGTTCTCACAGTTACGGCTGTTGGGATCAGGTTATTACAGAAGCTGTAATAATCAAAGTATTCTAGTGAATGCTACCAGCAGTAGCAGAAGTGGATACGTATGAGATTCAGCTCCGAACTTTCAGAAACAAATTCTTGTGTTTTCTTTACAGTTTTTAGTTTACAGCTTTCCGCATACATACATTTGCATCGCATATTTTAAATCATCAGATTTCAATTTTCAAAGAGTAGCTCGGGTTGTTTTCACATGATTTATTATCATATCCCATCTACTTCTCGATGCTAAAAACCTTTCAAGAATCAGAGCTATTGCAGCTCATGTATTCGGTTGTTCAGATCACGCGCAGCTCTGCTCCGTGCTGATTCAGCTTAGGTGCAATCTGTTCAGATCTTGTGCGATCTGTTCAGCACGCAGCGCGCGATCTGTTTTTCGATCCTATCAAATCTTGATTTATGTTTGTTATATTCGAATATTTAGTTTTCAATATTGATTAGCACATACTTTTTTTTTTATATTTGAGTCGCATATTGCATGATGTGTATTAATTTTTTATTAATATATAGTTTATTTGATAAATACAAAATAATGTTCAACCAATTTATATGATTGAATTTGGACTTTATAACATCCAAGATATATTCCATTATTTTGCAAATCCATTTTATTTTTGATAAGAATAAAATAAATTATCCATCTTGATATCAACAAACTATATACTAGTTGTTTGTCTTATCTTCAAATGTTATTATTTCTTTGAATGAATAGTAAATTATTGTACTAATATATCGTCGGCTTTGATTGGATATGTACAATAAATTCGTATAAGATTTACATGTAGAATTTAATACTATCTGAGAGATTTGAATGACACCAACGAGACATGGAAAGAAATGTATATCCCATTACAGAATTCTTATTCTTCAAAAAGTACAATTAAAAACTATAATCACATTGTTTTTTTGATAAAAATAAAAGAATAAGAGACAAATATTGGAAGTTATCCAATTAATGTGTGTTAAGGCTAAAATTTACAAAGTTTTGGTGATAAAAAACAAGAACTCGAATAGAACAAAACAAAACAAAACAGAACAGAACAGATTGGTACTTCGACTAAGACCAGATCAAAGGAAATCAGCTAAGAACCAATATCAGTTTGGAAGAACACTTCAGATCAGAGCATGGTATTCAGATTATAGATGAGTACAGTTCAAGCGCAGCTCAGAACAATTCAGAAGCTTATATTGATTCAGACACGTAGATCAGCTCAGAGCGTTGTAGCTCATATCAGAGCTTATCAGCTATTGGAGTTAATTTTATAAGCTTTGGTGAAGAAACATAAAAGAGATTACTTAGTTCAGAAATATAAGATCTGGGCGGAGCTTACAGCGTTGGTTAGAGAAACCAGATCGAAGATAAGCTGGACAGAGCTAAGCTGGTTAAGGTCGAACCAGCTCAAAGAATTAGAGACTAGAGCAAATATTGTTAAGGACGAACTAGCTCAGGCAGTTTAGCTAAGCTGGTTAAGAACAAATCAGTTCGAAGGAACAGAAATACATTGAAATTATATCAGCTTCAAAGAGCAGAGAATCCTATCAGAACAGCTAGAAAATTTTGTTTTGGAACAGTTGAGAAAATAGCTCAGAGTGCAAAGAGGTAGAACAGACCAGCTAGGAGACTAGTGTTGACAAACCATCTCGAAGCAGAGTTGTTCTACATACGCTATCTTGTTACAGATGTAAGTGAAAAAAAGATTGTTATCTGGGTTAGAATAGAACGAAGACAAGGACAGACTGGTTTTTCAGCAGAATGGAACAGATTAATTAAACCAGATTAGAAGAGCATTTTAACGTACAGAAACCAGATCGCGAAACCAGCTAAGTAAGGAGAACTTAGCAAAATGGATTTCAGAATACTTCGAGGTCTCGTACGGATTGATGTGAAATGTTTGACCTCTCTGTATTGATTTTTAGTCGTTGGAACTATTTTAAGCTAATTCCAGATATACAGAAATTTGGTTTAAACTGAAGACGACACAGAGTATGCTAAAAGACGAAATGATTTAATGAGGATGTACGTATACAATACAAGAATTTAAGACGCCGCAGTTTTCACAATTTGGATACACACGACGTGTCTACTGGTAACATTTATTACCGTTGTGTCCAAAGGGTATAAATAGAAGAGCAGATCAGTTGTGAAGAAGCTCTCGAATCCTTGACGCGACAATGAACCTACGTACTTTCAAGCTTTCATGAGCGAAAATAGAGTTCAACTTCTCACAGCTAGTGACACATACACACAGATTGCTCCTATCAATTTTTTATGTCACAAAAATTTTGTAACACACACTCTGTAGTGTTGCTTTGTTACTGTAAAATCATAAATAGAGAGTGTTGAGAGCTACAATAGCAAAAAATCTTAGAGTTGTATCCATTGTATTTGCGAACCAGATCGGGGGTCTGTGCTCGCTGATTGAGTTCTAGGAGTTCTTGCAGCTGCTGGCTGTTGGATCGGGTTTGTACAAGGTGTTGTATAATCAAATCTTCTAGTGGAAATCCTTCTCATTGATGAAGAAGGGGATACGTATTAACTTCGAACTTCCAGAAACAAATTCTCGACTCTTATCCTTTACGTTTTCGCACTTAACTGTTCACTGTTGAATCGTGTTATTTTCGAATAAACTATTTTCTTACACGAGACAACAACTAATAACTGAGAACCCTCCAAGCTGGTAAGTCGTCTTAGAGTTTAGTTACGAGCTATAAATCTTTTGAAATCAGTTTTGAAGAAAAAATAGCAAAGTAGTTCATTCAACCCCCCTCTGAGATTGTTTTCCGATCCTAACATCAGCTTTCACAATAAAAGCATAGAGCATCACATAGTGTTGTAGATCAGATTAGAGTGTAAGAATTCAGAATGGAGCTTCGAAGAAGAGCGAACAACATAGAGCATGATCGGCTCAGAGAATAGTTCAGATCTCAGGATCAGCTTTCATCTTAGAGCTTGTCAGTTTTCAGATTAGATCTTCAGATCGACAAGTCATCTTTAGAACACGGTCCAAATCTTATCAAAATAGCCAAGAGACAACTTGGACGAGCATTTATGAGGATCAGAACCAATTATGGTATAATGTATAGAGATACTTTTGAGAAAGTCGAAGGTTTCCATTTTTGGTTAAAAAGAAACTGGGTTCTGTAGACAATGTCAATCCTCAGAACAAGCATTAAATGAAACATTTATTGCGGTGTACATTTGTCCTGGTTGAAAAAGGATTGTATCTGCTGGCTCATTTATTGACCGTTGGAGAAAAAGAGAATAAATAGATGACAAGATGCTGGATGAAAAAGTTACTATGTGAGGATTGAGAAATTCAAATTTAGAATTTTCGAATTTTCAGATTTCAGATTTGAGATTTTTGGTGAAATCTGATTTGAGAATTTCAGATCTCTCGGGGAGTTGTTCAGATTTTAGTCGCAGGAATTAGCGGGTGAAATCTGTGCGAGAATTGGAGTCGAATTGGTGAAATTTAAGGAAGAAATCTGATCCATTAGCGTTTAGAGGTGAAACGCCATCGTTGGGTGAGATCTGAGTCCCTGGGCGTTTGCGTGAGTGGACGTGAAATTTTAGTGAAACGCTGTCGTTTTGGTGGAGTCTGGTGGAGTGAGAGATCTGCCAGGGAGAGAGAGATCTGATAGTTGAGTTTGGCGCGAAGCTATAAATCTGTGCGAGAATTGGAGTCGAATTGGTGAAATTTAAGGAAGAAATCTGATCCATTAGCGTTTAGAGGTGAAACGCCATCGTTGGGTGAGATCTGAGTCCCTGGGCGTTTGCGTGAGTGGACGTGAAATTTTAGTGAAACGCTGTCGTTTTGGTGGAGTCTGGTGGAGTGAGAGATCTGCCAGGGAGAGAGAGATCTGATAGTTGAGTTTGGCGCGAAGCTATACACCGACGTTTCGCGATTTTAGATGTCTCGCTTGAAGATGGGATCTGGTTGGCGGAGTAAGAAGACGTCAACGCGGGTCAACGCTATTGGAGAGTAGCGAGAGATCTGTTAGCGCTAGCGTGTGACATGAGCAGATGTCATGTTGGTCAATTGCGGAGTTGACTGCTGGTGCATTAGCGTGTTCAGATGAGAGATCTGTTTCAGTGGTGTTGAACGCTGGCGAAGGTACGTGTGTATAGATCTAATTCAGCGATGAGCGTTAGTTATGTTTCAGATGTCTCAGGTGCGGCGTCGTTTCTCAAAGTGGTGTCATCGTTTTGGCTAGTGAGCGCTTAGCGTGATTTGAATTGTGTGAGCGGAGGGATCTGATACATGTTAACGTGGAGCGTTCAGATGCCACCTGTACGATGTCGTTTGGTTTAGCGCTATGAAATCTGATGGGTTTTAAGCGCTGTTCGAGGAATCTGTTTGGCGCTATGTTTTGATACAGGAATCTATTTTTGTCGGTGTTTGACTCGTTCAGTAGCTATTTAATGGAGGAATTTAAAATAAGTGTTGAGCAACACTTAGATATTTTTTAGACACCGATATTCCTCTGTTTTTCCCCGACATTCTTGAAACCCTCGTTTTAGCTACTGTTCATTCGAAACCTTTTCCCTGAGATATTCGTCGATTTACGCCTCCTTTTTGAGTGAGATTGGTGGCGTTGGGTTCTCCTGGAGAAACTCTCTCGATTGATACCATCTGGAGGTTGGATTCGTTGGAGTGGAGAATAGCGTTTCAGCAGTAGAGCTCGAACCTTTTCGCAGAAGTGAAACCCGACAGCTTTTCAGCTTTCCCGAGCTTTTGGGTAAGAGTTTCTTCTCGGTTTTGGAGCTCTGTTCTTGTAGTTAATACCTGCGTGGGTGTATGGAACTTGAGTAGAGTTCTGGTCATAGGTGTTTGAATGTACAGGTTCAGATTTAGCTGAGATTTTAGATACCTTGTACAGATTTCAGTTCCAGGAAGAGTTCTGCCGTGGTTGAGGATGTGAGGAATCAGATTTCTAATTAGTGATTAATCGGATTTTGAGTTAGATTAGTCACGAGAATTAAGAATTTAGATTTCTGGAATGTCGATTTTTGGTGAAATCTGATTTTTGAGAAATTCAGATCTCTAGTTGGAATTGTCCAGATTTTAGTTCGTGTTTGTTGGGTGAAATCTGGTCTAGAAATGATGTTGTATTGATCGAAATTTAGTAGAGATCTGTTTTCCCTAACGTTAGCTTGTTTTGCCGCGAGAAGGAGATAAAACGCTGCGTTTTGGTGAGATCTGGATTGTTGTTAATGGCGCGGAAGTGAACGCTGTTATTTTTGAAGGAGATAAAACGCTGCGTTTTGGTGAGATCTGGATTGTTGTTAATGGCGCGGAAGTGAACGCTGTTATTTTTAATTTCGGATGTCAGTGACGTAAGCAGGTCTCATGGGTGACGTACGCAGATCTCATGCAAGAACGTGATAGCGTTCATTAGAGAGAGATCTGGTTTTCGCGCGCAAGAGATCTGTTTTGTTAGCGCGTTGAATGAGATGGCGACACGTGTTAGTCAACCGAATAGAGTTGACGTCTGTTTCTAGCGCGAGCGTTATGTGTTGAGGAGAGATCTGTTCTCGCTACGTCGTCGTTTTGGGCGTTGTGCGTTGCCAAGTGCAGAGATCTATTTTCATCGATACGCCGTCGTTCCTTTTAGTTGCCACGATGTCGTATTGGTTTTAGCGCTAGCGAGAGATCTGTTTGCGTGAGAGGGATCTGTTGAGCGCTAGCGTTGTGTTAGGAGGAGAGATCTGTTTTGGCGGTGCGACGTAGTTTTGTGTTATGCGCATGCATTGAGCGCTGAGATCTGTTTTAGTTAAAACGAGATCGTTTTGGCTTGTGCGCGAGTCTTGTATTAGCGCTGGGATCTGGTGGCCATTGTCATCGCTCGAGAGATCTGTTTTGCGATATTTTAAGTTGTAGGACTCTGTTTTTGTCGGTGTTTGACTTGTTTTGTAGCTTATTGAGTAGAGGATATAAATCTAAGTGTTGAGTTACACTTAGAGCATTTTTTAGACCCGATATTTCTTATGCTCAAACTCGAAACCCTCGAATAGCTACTGTTCACCGTAACCTTCAATCGCCGATTCCCATCGCATCCAGCCTCTGTTTTTGACGATTTTGGTGGCGCTGGACTTCTTGAGACTTGCTCTTTTGACTGATACCAGTTTGGAAGCTAGGAGCAACGAGTTGAGTAATCCCGAAGTTGCTGCGTGCTCGTTCTTGTTGAGCAGATTCTGCCTTCGGTTCTTTTGAACGTTTGGGTGAGCATTCCTTGTCGTTTTGGACCTTGTTCTTGTAGTTAACGCCTGCGTAGAAGTGTAGGAATTGAGTTAGCTTCTGGCCGTAGGTTTAACGTGTTTGTGAAGCAGATTTGAGCTAAGATATTTAGTACCTGTAACAGATTTCAGCTTCTGGGAATTTTGAGTTGAGATTGTCGTGGAAGCTTCAAGGGTCGTAGGCTTGAATTGTTGCTGGCCATGCCTTTTTAGAAATCTGTTAGGTAAATTGAAGAAGAAAGGTACGAATTGAGCAGCCCTTAGCAGCTTGAGCGTGAACATGTCTACCTTTCGATGTTGTGAATTGCTGTTATGTGGCTTACGTGAATTTAAATGATGAAATTGATTGAGTTATATTTTGTTTCACGTATTATGAATTGTATGCATCGGGCATTGATAATGATTGGCATACATGCATACATATTGAGCCTTCGTCAGATTTGATTTGATTGACCTGATTGGGTGCCACGTTGCGACTGGCCGACTGATGAGTCGTGCCCAAAAAGTCCAACGCTATCATCGGAGCGGTGACTACTGGATATGAGTGTCTACCGCCAAGCTGTGATGGGCTGACGGGCCCCGATGATCACGGACTGATGATTTCCCGATTGATACACCGTGGTATGGAGGCGACTTGATATGATTGCCGGTTGATACACTGGCCTAGCTGACCGCTTTTCTCTGAACAGCCCTCATGTGTTCATAGCATTGATTTGTATCATGTTGTATGTTTAGCTGTTTTGTTCGCCCTTCGTACTGAGGCTTGACCTCGTAATGTTTTCCTGTCTTTCGTGGTTGGCCTGCGTTGCCCATTTGCAGG
>KQ988707.1:398732-443488 GCA_001598015.1 Dorcoceras hygrometricum
AGTCTCGTTTCTGGTCGTGGACCGGATTGGCGATATCTACCGCAATCTACCGAGAAGAGCCGACGTTATTGTAACTACGGTTGGAGCCAGGCACAAGTGCCAGCAAGGTAGTCACCTAAAAATCCTATGAATGTCGTAGTTTGTTATTGAATTTTTTGTATTGATCGTCTCCCGGCATCTGTTTTCTGTTCTTCCGCTGCCTAGCCGGGGGGCGGATCCGGATCCCCAACACGTTCTTGTTGAGCAGATTCTGCCTTCGGTTCTTTTGAACGTTTGGGTGAGCATTCCTTGTCGTTTTGGACCTTTTTCTTGTAGTTAACGCCTGCGTAGAAGTGTAGGACTTGAGTTAGCTTCTGGCCGTAGGTTTAACGTGTTTGTGAAGCAGATTTGAGCTAAGATATTTAGTACCTGTAATAGATTTCAGCTTCTCGGAATTTTGAGTTGAGATTGTCGTGGAAGCTTCAAGGGCCGTAGGCTTGAATTGTTGCTGGCCGTGCCTTTTTAGAAATCTGTTAGATAAATTGAAGAAGAAAGGTACGAATTGAGCAGCCCTTAGCAGCTTGAGCGTGAACATGTCTACCTTTCGATGTTGTGAATTGCTGTTATGTGGCTTACGTGAATTTAAATGATGAAATTGATTGAGTTATATTTTGTTTCACGTATTATGAATTGCATGCATCGGGAATTGATAATGATTGGCATACATGCATACATATTGAGCCTTTGTCAGATTTGATTTGATTGACCTGATTGGGTGCCACATTGCGACTGGCCGACTGATGAGTCGTGCCCGAAAAGTCCAATGCTATCATCGGAGCGGTGACTACTGGATACGAGTGTCTACCGCCGAGCTGTGATGGGCTGACGGGCCCCGATGATCACGGACCGATGATTTCCCGGTTGATACACTGCGGTATGGAGGCGACTTGATATGATTGCCGGTTGATACACTGGCCTAGCTGACCGCTTTTCTCTGAACAGCCCTCATGTATTCATAGCATTGATTTGTAGCATGTTGTATGTTTAGCTGTTTTGTTCGCCCTTCGTACTGAGGCTTGACCTCGTAATTGTTTTCCTGTCTTTTCTTGGTTGGGCCTGCGTTGCCCATTTGCAGGAACTTCAGGTAACCAAGCTGGACAGAGTGGAAGTTCAGCTGGTCGATCCCCGCGTCCCTGAGTCCCAGTCTATATATATGATATGTATTGAGCCGAGGGATGCCCCGTGTTATCATGTATTGGGGATCTGTATTTGATTTGATATTATGTTGTACCTATTGCGTATGAGTTTGAGTCAACTCATATTTTGATTACATATATTTTGAATGTAAGATTTGAGTTCAGGCCCATTGTATTTCGAAAAAATTTTAAGCCCTGATTTTTAGCTTCCGTGTTTATGCATTTATTATGTGTTTATTGTGAGTTATTAGCACGTGGCCTGACAGAGGAAGCCAGGAGACCACCGAGCTGGGCTGACAGGCTCTGAAGATCACGGACCGATGATTTCCCCGGTTGATACACCGTGCGGGTATAGAGGCTAGGCTTGGCCTGACATTTTTGGTATCAGAGCTTAAACTGGGATAAGCTCGATTTCCTTTGATCACACTCGAGTCTAGAAACAGAATTTTGATTTGATTTTGATTGACTCTATGACTTATGTGATCTTTTATCTGTCTATGTGATATATCTGCTGTGAGATCTTACCTCTAAACTTGTTTAGATGCCGCCGAGGAGAGGAAGAGGTAGGGCGACTAGACGTACCGAGGAGGAGTCTAGGACAGGTAGTAATGATGACGTTCATCAGGTCGAGAACGTTACTAGACAGATAGGCGAGATGGAGTTGGTTTTAGCTAGGTTTCAGCGGACGAACCCTCCGACGTTTTCTACAGCCGAGGGTGGTGCGATGGCTGATTGGTTAGTTCAGATGGAGGAGTTGTTCGATACTCTGGAGTACGCTCCCGAGAAGAGACTGAAGCTGGTGGTGTTGCAGCTGAGAGACAACGCACAGCGCTGGTGGAGAGGTACTTCTCGTATTCTTCGTGATAGTGGGGCTTTGATCACTTGGGAGAAATTCTGTGAGGCGTTCCGACAGGAGTATACCCCGGAGTCCTTCTATAACAGTCGCGAGCGAGAGTTCGACAACCTGAAGTAGGGTAACTTGCGAGTGGCGGAGTATGCCCGACAATTTTCTGCTCTTTTGATCTATGTGCCACACGTAGCCAACCAGGAGAGGACGAAAAAGAACAAATTTCTGAAAGGCTTGAGGCCTGATCTGTATCGGATGGTTTTGTGTGGTTCACCTGCGACCTATATCGATGCAGTGAACCGAGTGGTGGATATTGAGGAGAGTTTGCTGGAGGAGGATGCTTCGACTCGGCTGACTACTGGACGCACCTATCAGCCTGTTCAGGATGCGTCGCAATCTTTTTATTCTCCTCAAGGGTCACAGCAGCAGACGAATCGCCTAAGGTTTCGACCTCGAGGGAAACAGTTCAAGAAGAAGGCGAATTCGAGTTCCTCTGGTTCTGGCAGTGGTTCCGGCAGTGGTATTAGCGGCATGTCTTGTGGACAGTGCGGAGGAAGGCATCCGACTTCGCAGTGTCATGGAGTTCAGGGGTTTTGCCATAACTGTGGACAACCCAGACATTTTCAGAGAGTATGTCCTTTGTTGAGGGGTCAGTCTTCAGTTCCTTCGCAGCATGGATCAGCTGGTGGTTCTTCTCAGAGACCGCAGTTTCCCGCCCCTACCCAGCGATCTGGATTCCAACCCCGTGAGCCTTCTAGGTTTGGAGCACGTTCGAGACCTCAGTTTCAGATTCCACAGCAGGCTCAGGCGAACGCTTTGACGAGGAGCAGGCTGAGGAGACACCTGCCATAGTGATCGTAGGTACATGCTCTATTTTCGATTATCCTGCGAGAGTTTTATTTGACACTGGAGCATCACACTCTTTTATTTCTGAGTTGTTTGTGTGTGAGCATGGGTTGAGTTCTTCCCCATTGTGTGATGTTGTGTCCGTGTCTACTCCTGCTGGTGTGAGTCTGTGGTCCCGTGAAGTGGTGTTGGATTGTGTACTTTGATTTGATGAGCATGTTTTGGTGTCAAATCTGATTGTTTTGGGAATTAGAGATTTTGATTGCATCTTGGGAATGAATGTATTGTCTAGCTATAAGGCTATTGTTGACTGTTTTCATGGTGTGGTGAGATTTTGCCCTGACTCAGGTGAGAAGTGGGAGTTCTACGGTGCTGATTCGTGCTCGAAGATTCCATTGGTGTTCGCCATGGAGATGTTTAGCCTGCTATCGCTGGATAATGCTGCACTTGACATTTCCCAAGAGCCGCGATTGGAGTTGAGCGACATTCCGATCGTTCGAGAGTTTCCCGATGTGTTCCCGGATGAGATTCCTGGATTTACACCGAGACATGAGATCGACTTCAGTATCGAGTTGGTGCTTGGTACCGTCCCAATTTCTAGAGCTCTGTATCGGTTGGCGCCAGCAGAGTTGAAAGAGCTGAAGGATCAGTCGAGAGATCTCTTGGAGAAAGGCTTCATCAGATCGAGTATGTCGCCTTGGGGAGCTCCGATTCTTTTCGTGAAGAAGAAAGATGGGTCTATGAGGATGTGCGTGGATTTCCGACAGTTGAATAAGGCGACGGTGAAGAACAAGTATCCTTTGTCGAGGATTGATTACTTGTTCGATCAGTTGCAAGGATCTGTCGTATACTCAAAGATTGATTTGCGCTCTGGTTATCACCAGTTGTGGATTAGAGACGCTGACATGGCGAAGACAGCTTTCCGGACTCGATATGGGCATTATGAGTTTCTTGTGACGCCGTTTGGGTTGACGAATGCCCTAGCTGTTTTCATGGATTTGATGAATCGCATCTTCAGCGAGTACATCGATCGGTTCGTGATCGTCTTCATAGATGACATTTTAGTGTATTCGAGGAGCATGAGAGAGCATAAGGAGCACCTCAGATTGGTGTTGCAGAGATTGAGAGACTCACAATTGTACGCCAAGTTCAGCAAGTGCGAATTTTGGATCGACCGAATTATCTTTTTGGGTCATGTGATTTCAGCACAAGGGATTTCGGTATATCCGAGTAAGGTCGAAGCAGTTCTTAACTGGGAGAGACCTAGGAATGTTTCTGAGATCCGCAGCTTTTTGGGATTGGCTGGCTATTACAGGCGTTTTATCGAGAAGTTCTCTTCGATAGCCAAGCCGATGACTCAATTGAATCAGAAGGATCAAAAGTTCGTTTGGACAGATGAATGCGAGTATAGTTTTCAGATGTTGAAGGAGAAGTTGACTACTGCTCCTGTTTTGGCTCTACCATCTGGATCCGGAGGATTTGTTGTGTGCTCCGATGCTTCTCTCAATGGTTTGGGATGTGTTCTGATGCAGAACGGGTACGTGATTTCCTATGCATCTCGACAATTGAAGCCTCATGAGACGAGGTACGCTGTTCATGATTTGGAGTTGGCTGCGATAGTGTTTGCCTTGAAGATTTGGCGACATTATCTATATGATGAAGAATTTGTGGTGTACACCGACCACAAGAGCCTGAAATATATCTTCACGTAGTCTGATTTGAATATGAGGCAACGGCGATGGATGGAATTTCTCAAGGACTTTAACTGTGAGATTCAGTATCAGCTTGGAGTTGGCTGCGATAGTGTTTGCCTTGAAGATTTGGCGACATTATCTATATGATGAAGAATTTGTGGTGTACACCGACCACAAGAGCCTGAAATATATCTTCACGTAGTCTGATTTGAATATGAGGCAACGGCGATGGATGGAATTTCTCAAGGACTTTAACTGTGAGATTCAGTATCAGCCTGGGCGGATGAACTCAGTAGCAGATGCTTTGAGTCGGAAGACCCAGCCTGTGATGCTTTCATTTTTGAGTGTTTCGAAAGTCTATGAGCAGTTGAGTACTTCTGGTTGGCGATTCCAGCCGGTGATCAGTACTTTATGGTTTCTTTGATTCAGGTAGAACCGTAGATTGTGAGTGACATCAGGGAAGCGCAGAGGACTGATCCATATATTCATGAGTTGAAGATTAAAGCCCGAAGTGGTCAGTCTGATGATTTCTCTGTTACTTTACGATGGGTGTCTGAGATTTCGAGGAAGATTGGTGGTTCCTAACTTGATCGATTTGAAGGAGACCATTATGAATGATGCGCATTGTATTCGGTATAGTGTGCATCCGGGCATGAGGAAGATGTACCATGCCTTGAAATCTCACTACTGGTGGGAAGGAATAAAGAGCGACATCTCTGGTTTTTTTGCTAGATGTCTGAATTTCCAGCAGGTCAAGGCTGAGAGAATGAGACCTGGTGGATTGCTACAGAGTTTGGAGGTGCCCCAATGGAATTGGGAGCACATCGCCATGGATTTTGTGACTCATCTACCTCGATCGAGTAGGGGATGTGATGCGATTTGGGTGGTGATTGATCGACTCTCGAAGTCAGCCCATTTTATTCCCTATGATGTGAGGTGTTCGATGAAGAAAATGGTGAAACTGTGAATCGACCATGTGGTTAGATTGCATGGAGTTCCTGTTTCGATAGTGTCTGATAGAGATCCAAGGTTCACTTCTCGTTTCTGGAAGAGTCTGCAAGCAGCGATGGGTTCGAGATTGGCTATGAGTACAGCCTATCACCCACAGACAGATGGTCAGTCTGAGCGGACCATTCAGACTTTAGAGGATATGCTGCGTGCAGTTGTGATGGATTTCAGTGGTGGCTGGCAGGATTCTTTGTCCTTGGTTGAGTTTTCGTACAAAAACAGCTACCAGGTGACTATCGGATGGCTCCATTTGAGGGGTTGTATGGTCGTAAGTGCAGATCTCAGATTTTTGGGAAGAATTTGGTGAGAAACAGCTTTCTACCCCTGAGTTTGTGCAGCACATGAAGGATCAGGTTGATTTGATTCAGAGTAGAATAAAAGCTGCTCAAGACCGTTTCTCCAGCTATGCTAACAGAAGATGCAGACCTTTGGAGTTTGAGGTTGGCGATCGAGTATTTCTCAAAGTTTCTCCTTTCAAGAGCGTGATGCATTTCAGATTTAAAGGCATATTATCTCCTAGATTCGTTGGTCCCTTTGAGATTGTTGAGCGGATTGGACAGTTGGCTTATCGATTGAAGCTGCCTAACGAATTAGCAGCGATACATGAAGTTTTCCATGTGTCAATGTTGAGAAAATATGAGCCAGATCCGTCCCATGTTTTGAGAACCGACGAAGTTGAGCTGGATTCTGCCTTGAGCTATGTGGAATATCCAGTGCAGATTCTGGATAGAAAGGAGAAGCAGCTGAGGAACAAAGTGATTCCGTTGGTGATGGTCCAATGGAGTAAACATGGCCGAGAAGAAGCAACCTGGGAGGTTGAGGAGAAGATGAGATAGGATTGGCCTCATCTATTTGAGTACTGACCTTGTGAATTCCAGGTAATTTCTAAGCTTTGATTTGAGCTTGTTCAGATGTTTGCGTTTGATTTGAATGTTTGCTTGATTTTCTTCCTTGTGTTTGCCTTTGATTTCGAGGATGAAATCTCTTAAGGTGGAAGAATGTGAGGATTGAGAAATTCAAATTTAGAATTTTCGAATTTTCAGATTTGAGATTTTTGGTGAAATCTGATTTGAGAATTTTAGATCTCTCGGGGAGTTGTTCAGATTTTAGTCGCAGGAATTATCGGGTGAAATATGTGCAAGAATTGGAGTCGAATTGGTGAAATTTAAGGAAGAAATCTGATCCCTTAGCATTTAGAGGTGAAACGCCGTCGTTGGGTGAGACCTGAGTCCCTGGGTGTTTGCGTGAGTGGCCGTGAAATTTTAGTGAAACGCTGTCGTTTTGGTGGAGTCTGGTGGAGTGAGAGATCTGCCGGGGAGAGAGAGATCTGATAGTTGAGTTTGGCGCTAGAAGCTATACGCCGTCGTTTCGCGATTTTAGATGTCTCGCTTGAAGATGAGATCTGGTTGGCAGAGTAAGCAGACGTCAACGCGGGTCAACGTTATTGGAGAGTAGCGAGAGATCTGTTAGCGCTAGCGTGTGACATGAGCAGATGTCATGTTGTTCAATTGCGGAGTTGACTGCTGGTGCATTAGTGTGTTCAGATGAGAGATCTGTTTCAGTGGTGTTGAACGCTGGCGAAGGTACGTGTGTAGAGATCTGATTCAGCGATGAGCGTTAGTTATGTTTCAGATGTCTCAGGTGCGACGTCGTTTCTCTAAGTGGTGCGTCGTCGTTTTGGCTAGTGAGCGCTTAGCGTGATTTGAATTGTGTGAGCAGAGGGATCTGATACATGTTAACGTGGAGCGTTCAGATGCCACCTGTACGATGGCGTTTGGTTTAGCGCTATGAACTCTGATGGGTTTTAAGCGTTGTTCGAGGAATCTGTTTGGCGCTATGTTTTGATACAGGAATCTGTTTTTGTCGGTGTTTGACTCGTTCAGTAGCTATTGAATGGAGGAATTTAAAATAAGTGTTGAGCAACACTTAGATATTTTTTAGACACCGATATTCCTCTGTTTTTCCCCGACATTCTTGAAACCCTCGTTTTAGCTACTGTTCATTCGAAACCTTTTCCCTGAGATATTCGTCGATTTACGCCTCCTTTTTGAGTGAGATTGGTGGCGTTGGGTTCTCCTGGAGAAACTCTCTCGATTGATACCAGCTGGAGGTTGGATTCGTTGGAGTGGAGAATAGCGTTTCAGCAGTAGAGCTCGAACCTTTTCGCAGAAGTGAAACCCGACAGCTTTTCAGCTTTCTCGAGCTTTTGGGTAAGAGTTTCTTCTCGGTTTTGGAGCTCTGTTCTTGTAGTTAATACCTGCGTGGGTGTATGGAACTTGAGTAGAGTTCTGGCCGTAGGTGTTTGAATGTACAGGTTCAGATTTAGCTGAGATTTTAGATACTTGTACAGATTTCAGTTTCAGGAAGAGTTCTACCGTGGTTGAGGAAGCCAGGAGAGATCTGAATTGCGCCATTTGGGGATTTACGTGCTCTGTTCTTAATCTGTGAGGTAGAATTAAGCTGTGGAAGGTACGAATTGAGCAGCTCTAACAGCTTTGAGCATGGACATGGCTATAATTCGTGACATGAAATCTGATTGAATTTCTGTTATGTATTTACGTGAAGCATGCTTGATTGATTGTATGTGCTGTTTTGCGTAAACTGTGCCTGTAGAAATCAGATATGAATTTCTTGGCATTCATCCTGTGAGGCTCTCTGCCCACAATTAATCTTCTAATCTTAATCAGTGGGTTATTAAGATAAACTAAACAAGTTTAACAATCTAATCTGGTTTATTGTAGAAATCAGATATGAATTTCTTGGCATTCATCCTGTGAGGCTCTCTGCCCACAATTAATCTTCTAATCTTAATCAGTGGGTTATTAAGATAAACTAAACAAGTTTAACAATCTAATCTGGTTTATACATAACATACTAAAAAATAAATTTTCATATCAGCAGAAGCGTATTAAATTCAGCAGACGCAGAATAAGTTCAACTGGTAGCGCAAACTTGATTCGTGTATACACATGCTTCATAGTTCAATTCGGTTACAAGCTAAGTTCAAGCTAAGTTCCCTAGTACATACAAAACCAGAATTGAGCAACCTAACATCAATTATTCAACTATCTAGATTATCAGCTGGTGTTGCGCCTTCCTGCTGCTGATCCAGCGTCTAGATAATTAGCTCTCGCTACCCGTGGTTGCTCCCCCCCTAATTCTTTCTTCCCGTTGTCATGCACACATACAAAACAAAACAACAGCCGGATATCCTCCGGTGAGAATCATCTCAATATAATCAGCAGGTACGCATAATAACAATAAAGTGCATAACAGTGTATCAACTGTAATTAAATGCAATGACATGAAATGATTCTAGTTCTCCTCTTTCATCTCAGAATTGATTTCATATCAGTTCGACGCCATCAAGATTCGTATCCGATCTTGACATGAATATTCATCTATCGAAACCATCTCCGGCTTCGAAAATCAGGCCAACTCAGTCCTGGGCATTAGAATCAATTCAATTCTCTATGCAAACTCATGCAAATATAAAAGATCCACTACCTGTGATGGATCGACACACACATAACTCAAGTTCTAAATCAAGAACAGTAATCATTCGACGCCATCAAGATTCGTATCCGATCTTGACATGAATATTCATCTATCGAAACCATCTCCGGCTTCGAAAATCAGGCCCACTCAGTCCTGGGGCATTAGAATCAATTCAATTCTCTTCAATATGCAAACTCATGCAAATATAAAAGATCCACTCGACGACGTCGCACCTACGTCATTATCAACCAGCAGATGAAATCAATAATCAGCAGATACACATCAATACTCAGCAGGTACATAAACCAGCAGATGCTTACAAATTCTTGCTGCTGATTTCTTGTGCGTAACAGTAATTAACACGTGGCATTCTCTTATTGATCCATCTATTCGCGCGTTCGTTTTCAGCTGAAATCAACAATAACGCTTCAACTGAATTTCAAAACTCCACCAGTCGCGAGCTACAGTAACCTGCTGCTGATTTTATCAAATCGCCTCGTCTGGTTACTTTGACTGGTTTTCACACTTCGCGATTTAATCAACACAGTTCTTGAGTCATCCAACATTTCCAGAAGAAATCCGAGCTCATAATCAAGCTTTATCAAATTCTTGAATGTCGAAATTACTCCCCTAATCCACTTCTTAATGATTCTGGGCATTACATTTCTCCCCCTCTAAGATTCGAGTTCGTCCTCGAACTCATCAGCAGTCGCTATATATACATATGGACATAAGGAGAAATTGATGCTGAACAAGAGCTAACCTTATTGGAAGAGATACGGGAATCGTTGTTTTATATCATCTTCCACTCCCAGGTTGCTTCGTCAACGCCATGTCGATTCCATTGAATCTTCACTAAGGGAATCGTCTTCATTCGAAGGTGTTTGTATTTTCGATCAAGAATCTGAATTGGTTGTTCAAAATAGCTCAAGGTTTCATCCAACTCAGCTTCTTCAGCAGGAATAACATGAGAGGTATCAGGCATATACTTTCTCAACATAGATACATGAAAAACATCATGTATACCCGAAAGAGATGGTGGTAAAACCAGTCGATATGCGAGATCACCTATCTTCTCCAAAATTTCATAAGGACCTATGAATCTAAGAGACAATTTCCCTCGTTTTCCAAATCTGATTGTACCCTTGAAAGGAGAAATTTTCAAGAATACTTTGTCCCCTGTTTCAAAACTCAAAGGTCTTCGTCTGGTATTCGCACACTTGGATTGCCTATGCTGTGCTGTTCGCATTCTCTGCTGAATCAATTTCACTTTTTCAGTAATTTCTCTAATCAAGTCTGGTCCTAATTCAGGTAATTCTGAAACATCATCCCAATATAATGGTGAACGACACTTTCTTCCATACAACGCTTCAAACGGAGCCATTTCGATACTGGTTTGATAGCTGTTGTTGTATGAGAATTCCACCAGCGGTAATGAATCTTGCCATGACATACCAAAATCCAATACTACTGCTCGAAGCATATCTTCAAGTGTCTGAATCGTCCTCTCAGATTGCCCATCAGTTTGAGGATGATAAGCAGTGCTTAGATGTAGTTTCGTACCTAGTGCTTGCTGTAAACTACTCCAAAAATGAGAAGTAAATCTGGGATCTCTATCAGACACAATTGATTTTGGTATTCCATGCAGTCTTACCACTTCTCTAACATACAAATCTGCCATTTGATCATGTCGATAGGTCATTTGATAAGGAATAAAACACGCAGATTTTGTCAACCTATCGATAATCACCCAAATTGCATCACAACCTCTGGATGATTTTGGCAATTTCGTTACAAAGTCCATGGAAATATGATCCCATTTCCATTCAGGAACTGATAGACTCTGTAATAAACCAGCAGGTTTCTTTCTTTCCGCTTTTACCTGCTGACAGTTCAAACACTTTGAGACAAATTCAGCCACATCAGTCTTCATTTGTTTCCACCAATATTGTTTCTTCAAATCATTATACATCTTTCTGCCACCAGGGTGAATTGCTTCTATGAGCTTCATTCAAAATCTGATCTTTCAACTCCTGAATATCTGGAATAACAAGTCTGCTATTCACATACAACACATCTTCATTGTTGATACGGTACTCAGATTTGATGTCCTGCTTTCACCAGCTCAATCGATTTTTGGGTATTCACATCTCTCTTTTGTGCGTCCTTAATTCGAATCAGCAGATCCGGTTCAGCACTGATAGCACAAATTCTCATTGGTTTGCTCTCCAATTCAAATACATATCCAGACATGCAGCAAGTTTCTATCAAATTCGACACTCCAATCGTAGTCAAAGATAGAGCGCAAATCTTTCTACTCAAAGCATCAGCTGCTGCATTCGATTTCCCTGGATAATACTTGATCTCACAATCAAAATCTTTCAATAAATCCAGCCATCTTCTTTGAGTTTTTGCAATACTCGAGAAATCCTGAATAAATCGGCGATAATACCCTGCAAGACCCATAAAACTTCGAATTTCAGGCACAGATTTTGGTCTAGGCCAATTGATTACTGCCTCTATCTTACTGGGATCAACTGAAATTCCAGCTCCAGAGATAATATGGCCAAGAAATACAACTCTTTGTAACCAAAACTCACATTTCGACAGCTTTGCATACAGCTTTTCATTTCTCAAAGTCTGCAACACTGTTCGAAGATGACTCGCATGATCATTTAGATTCTTCGAATAGATTAGAATATCATTAATAAATACAATCACAAAATCATCAAGATATCGTTGGAAGACTCGGTTCATTAAACTCATGAACACTGCTGGTGCATTAGTCAATCCAAAAGGCATAACCATAAACTCATAGTGACCATATCTTGTTCGAAAGGCAGTCTTTGATATGTCTTCATCTCTTACTTGCAATTGATGATATCCCGATCTCAAATCAATTTTTGAATACACTGTCGAACCTTGCAACTGGTCAAATAAATCATCTATTCGTGGCAAAGGATATTTATTCTTTACAGTTGCTTTGTTCAGTTGCCGGTAATCAATGCATAGCCTCATTGATCCATCTTTCTTTCGCACATATAATACTGGAGCACCCCAAGGAGAAACACTTGGTCTAATGTATCCCTTGGTAAGAAGATCCTCCAGCTGATCTTTCAATTATTTTAGCTCAATTGGTGCCATTCTATATGGTGCTTTCGATATTGGTTGTGTGCCTGGCATCAATTCAATGCTGAAGTCTATCTCTCGATATGGAGGTAATCCTGGGATCTCATCAGGAAAAACATCAGCAAACTCGCACACTACTGGTATATCAACCAGATTCGGGCTACTTTTCTTTGTATCTATCGCATAAATCAGAAATCCCTCCGCTCCTTTCTGTAATAGATTATTCATTGTAATAACATATATCAAAGGAATTCTGGCTCGTGATCCCTTACCATAGAATTTCCATTCATCAGTGTGCTCTGGTTTGAATCGAACCACTTTATGAAAACAATCCACTGTTGCTCTATACTTGGTTAGCATATCAATGCCCACAATACAATCAAAATCAGATAATCCAAGCACAACACAATCAATTGCAATGGCATGACCCTCAAACTGTAATACACAATTTCTAATCGCTGTGATCAATACCATTCCCTTCCCCAGAGGTGAAGAAACCGATACTATTTCAGTTAACGGTTCAGCAAATAACTTATGTGATAATACAAAATGCTCGGAAATGAAGGTATGTGAGGCACCAGTATCAATTAAGACATACGCTGGAAAGTTGCACAAGTAGCAGTTACCTGAAATAACATCATCTGGGGCTGCCTGTGCTTGCTCTTCAGTCAATGCAAACACTTTTGCTTGTTGCTTAGGAGGTTGACTCACTGTCTGGCTTCCTCCTTGTCTACTTTGTTGGGGGTTTTGCGGTTGACACGATTGTACAGAAGACCTGTCGGGTGCTGGAATTGTTCTTGCTGCTGCTGAATTCTGGAAATTCCCAGAATTACGTTGAGGACATATTCTCGCAAAATGTCCCGGCTGGTTACAAATACGACAGAGGCTAGATACTCCTCTGCATTCTTCTGTGGCATGTTTTCCTCCACATTTGGCACAGTAATCGCCAGCTTGCATTTGTTTAAATTCGTTCGAGCTGGAAGAACTGCTAGTTCCAGATCGTTTGAATTGTTTCCCTTTTCCCTTGAAGAAAATTTTCTTTTTCCGCTGCAGCTGCTTCCAGCATCAAAGCGAGGAGGTGGTGGAATCTGAGGATTCTCTGCTGCTTTGGCTGCTGCTGGCACAAATTGTGCTCTTCGCTGCCTTAGCAATCCAGCTTCAGCTCCTTTTGCTCGATTCAACGCATCAGCAAAAGTATTGGGTCTTCCAGTATTTACTAAAGTAAAGACATCTGGATTCAATCCATTAATGAATTGATCCGCTTGAGCTTCATCGTTCATGGCAACATATGGCGCAAATTTCAGCAAACTCGTGAACTTGGCAACAGCATGCAATTCATCATAGGAAGAACTCAATCTACCCCACTCTTCTAGTTCAAAGATCTCACTATTGTAGTAACAACGCTCTGATACCACCTGTTGTGAGGCTCTCTGCCCACAATTAATCTTCTAATCTTAATCAGTGGGTATTTATTGTAAACTAAACAAGTTTAACAATCTAATCTGGTTTATACATAACGTACCAACAAAATAAAAAAAAGGTTTAAACGACTGGAATCGTTTTAACAAAGTCTCCATTGGAGTAGCAGCTGCATTCAAAATCTCAGTAGATGTACTGCCCTGTTCTGTCTGTCGATTCGTAATTCTTCGAGGAGGCATATCTAAGAAGCAAACAGACGGTTTATTATTTCTCATCAAACAAGAACAAATCAATTTCAGTCCCTCCTCTGATTAGCATACATCAATGTACTGCTGCTCAAAGGATCAAGTGCTGATTCATACTTCACTCAATACATGCTGCTAATCACTTCCAACGCATGTATTTCTCATAGTTCTTCGGTATAGTCTTACCTTTTATTCACAAGAATCATGTGATATAAGTTCAAAAGCAGTAAAACATATACCACACAAGCATGCAATTCATCATAGGGAAGAACTCAATCTACCCCACTCATCTAGTTCAAAGATTTCACTAATGTAGTAACAACTGCTCTGATACCACCTGTTGTGAGGCTCTCTGCCCACAATTAATCTTCTAATCTTAATCAGTGGGTTATTAAGGTAAACTAAACAAGTTTAACAATCTAATCTGGTTTATACATAACATACTAAAAAAAAAAAATTTTCATATCAGCAGAAACGTATTAAATTCAGAAGACACAGAATAAGTTCAACTGGTAGCGCAAACTTGATTCGTGTATACACATGCTTCGTAGTTCACTTCGGTTACAAGCTAAGTTCAAGCTAAGTTCCCTAATACATGCGTCTATCTTATATACAAAACCAGAATTGAATTTTCATATCAGCAGAAACGTATTAAATTCAGAAGACACAGAATAAGTTCAACTGGTAGCGCAAACTTGATTCGTGTATACACATGCTTCGTAGTTCACTTCGGTTACAAGCTAAGTTCAAGCTAAGTTCCCTAGTACATACAAAACCAGAATTGAGCAACCTAACATCAATTATTCAACTATCTAGATTATCAGCTGGTGTTGCGCCTTCCTGCTGCTGATCCAGCGTCTAGATAATTAGCTCTCGCTACCCGTGGTTCGTCGTTACATGTCATCAGCTGGTGCTACTTCACTTAAAAGAACCAGCAGCTGGTCGTACTTCTATTCTAACAGCTGATTTCGCAACATTAATCGAAACGGTATCGTATCAACATCTCCTGTTTATAATCAAAACGGTGTCGCATTTGATCCCTCGACTGGATAATCAGCAGATACCAAAATCTCTCGACTGATTTCCAATCTCTCGTCTGGTTGCTAAACGACGACATATCAAGGCTCATAGTCATAATTCAAAACGCTGTCGTATATTCTCTCAGCTGGAACTTATTTTCCCCTCGACTGGTTTGCGTTTAATATCAAAATGACGACGTTGCACCTACGTCATCCAGTCGATACACTACCAACCAGCAGGTATACATCAAAACCAGCAGATGAGTATGAAACTCTTGCTGCTGATTTCTCGTGTGTAACAGTGACTAACACGTGGCGCTCTCTCACTGACCCTTCTATTCACGCGTTCGCTTCCAGCTGAAATAAACAATAACGCTTCAACTGAATTTCAAATTTTCACCAGTCGCGAGCTACAGTAACCTGCTGTTGATCTTATCACATCGCTTCGCCTGGTTACTTCGACTGGTTCTCACACTTCGCGATTTAATCAATACACAGTTCTTGAATCATCCAACACTTCCAGAAGAAATCCGAGCTCATAATCAAGCTTTATCAAATTCTTGAATGTCGAAATTACTCCCCTAATCCACTTCTTAATGATTCTGGGCATTACACATCCATACATCTCAAGCCAGATTGATTGATTGATGACCTGATTGATATCCACGTCATGACTGGCCGACAGATGTGTCGTGCCTGAAAATTCCAACGCTATCATCGGAGTTGTGACTACTGGATTCGAGTGTCTACCACCGAGCTGTGATGGGCTGACGGGCTCTGAAGATCACGGACCGATGATTTCCCCGGTTGATACACCGTGCGGGTATAGAGGCTTATTGTGATGATTTGCCAGTTGATATACTGGTCTAGCTATCCGATCCTTGATAGCCCTCATGCATTGCATAGCATCGATTATAGCATGTTGCATGATTAGCTGTTTTGATAGCTTTTCGTACTGAGGCTTGACCTCGTATTTCTTTTCCTGCTTTTGTGTTGTTTGGGGTCTGTGTTACCCATTTGCAGGATCTTCAGGTAACCAAGCTGGACCGAGTGGAGTGCCAGCTGGTCGATCCCCGTTTCCTTGAGTCCCAGTTTATTTTATGATATGTATTAACCGAAGGAGTCCCGTGTTTTATTGTGTTGTGGGATCTGTATTTGATTTGAGATTTGATGTTACCTGTTTTATATGAGTATGAGTCAACTCGTATTTTGATTATGAATATTTTGAATGATGATTTTGAGTTCAGGCACAAATGATTTCGAAAAATTTTTAAGCCCTATTTTATGCTTTCGCTATTATGTGCATAATTGTGCTATAATCTCTGTTTAGTAGCACGGGGCCTGACATACTATGAACGATACGCGTATAAGATAAAACACACGACACGAACGAAAAAGAGAGTGCATAAAGATTGTTAATATTTGACATTGAAATTTACCTTGTCGTGTTTTCTCAGTTGTAAAAACACTCTGTAGTTTGTTCTTTCTATTGTAAATCAGAAACAGAGTGTCTAAGAGCGTGCTAAGCTTAAGCATCTCAGAGATGATACTGTAATTACTTTACAAATCAAGAGTCTGTATTAGTTTGGTGTTTACTAGGAGTTCACACAGTTGCGGTTGGTGTGATCAGATTGTTATTGAAGCTGTAGTTAATCAAATTCTTCTAGTGGAATCCTCCATGAACGAGGAAGAAGGAGAGACGTAGGAGTTTCAGTTTTGAACTTCCATAAAAAAACTCTCTCTCATCTTAATTTTACTGCTGTAAGATTATTATCTCTTCATTGTCTAATCGAGTTATTTCCACACAATTATTTTTTACTCGAGAGGACAGATCACATTGAGACTCTCTGAGCTGGTAACTCAGCTCTGTGTTAAGCCGAATACTTTTGTATAAGATTTTTTCTTAAAAACTGAAAATAGTTCATTCACCTCCCATCGGAACTCCTAATCTTATATTTTAACTCTTTTAGATCCCAACAAGTGGTATCAGAAGGGTTTTCTCATTGTTTGAACAGTTGTTTATTTGAAAATATTAAATATGTCTATCTCTCACAACAAGATTACTATGTTTTCTAAGGAGGAGTATTATGATTGTAAGATCAGAATGCAAGTTCACCTGGCAGCTCAAGATGACGACATGTGTTTCGTCATAACTGATGATCCGATCAAGATCATGAAACCAAATACAACTGTAGCCATCACTGCCGGTGCTGCACAATGGGTTGAGAAGCCCATATTAGAGTGGACATCAGAAGAAAAAGAAAGCTAATCTGGACAATATGGCAAATGACATCCTTTATAAGACACGGGAACAAATACATTTTCAGCAAAATTAAAATCTGCGCCACTGCTAAGGAGATGGGAGAAGTTGATTCAAAAAATCTGTGAGGGCAATGATCAGACTAAAGAGAACAAGCTTACTGTCGCCCAGTAGAAGTACGAGTCCATGAAGATAAAACCTAGAGAAACAATGTCTGAGTTTGATGAAAGATTCAACTCAGTGGTGATTGAGCAAATCAGCCTTGGAAAAGAATACATCAACAGGGAACTTGCCCTGAAAGTTATGGGAGCACTTCCCAAGGCGTGGGATGTGAAGACGATGATGATGAGAGAGTCCAAGGACCTCAAAAAGCTGGATCTCCATGAACTATTTGCGAATCTGAAGGCATATGGATTCTAACTGGAAATCAGAACTGAATCAGAGCCATCTACCTCACAGCCTACAGTAGCTCTTGCAGCAGTCATCCTAGAACAGAGTTCACCAAGAAAATCAGCTGAAGAGCTCAGCAACGACATAATGTCCCACTTTATAAAGAATTTTGGGAAATTTATGCGGAAAAGCAATTCTAAACTCAACTCTTTCGATTCTATTAAAAAAGATTCATCTACCTCTTCTGAATTTAAATGCTTTAATTGTGGGTGATCTGGTCACTATGCTGCTGATTGCAAAAGACCTAAAAGAACACAAAGAGGAAATCAGAACGCAGCAGCAAAGTCAAGAAGTACAAGAAGTTCTATAGAAAGAAGAGGAGCGAAAAAGTGCTAGTATCAGAAGAAAAAAAAAGCTCGTGGGTTAACATAGATTCGGAGGAGTCCATCTCAGGGAAATCCTCATCAAGCGATAGCGAAGAAGAAGTATACTGTATGATAGCAGATGGCAGTGAAGAGGTATTCGATTTCTCCAACCTTGATTTTACACAAGAAGAACTTGTCACTGCACTAAATGACATGGTCGAAGAGTACTAGAAGCTTTCTCGGTCATTCGAGGAAGTTAAAGCTGAAAAAGAGAGTCTTGCTACCAAACCTGAGCCCGTAATCAGATGATTTATAGACTACTCTCATTAAGCTGAAAATTGAGAATGAAGATCTGAGAAGCAGGTCTCAGGAAATGATGAATGAAAATCAGCGATTAGCTGAAATAATTAACTTCTGGACCAAGTCTTCTGCTCCTTTACAGAAATTTCAAGAAACTCTTAAACCAACCAGTGATAAGTATGGGCTATGAGAGCCATGAAATCAATGCAGCATAGAAAAGTTGTGAGGACTAGAATTGGCTAAGTACGATTTATAGCTAATAAGATTTTGGTTTGGAGTTAGCTAATTAAGTTTTTGAGTATCGGGTTTTCAGATGTTGGGTGAAATCTGGATGCTCAGATGTGCCCTTGTGTGTTTGCATGAGTTGTTGCAAGCAGGAAGCAAAACACTGTCGTTTTGAGCGTTGGTCAGATGTTGCATTGCTGGAGGTGATGCGACTCGTATTGTGTTTTCAGTATTTGCGCATAGATAGAGGGATCTGTTAGCGGGCATGAGCAGTTGTGAGATTTTGCGCGAGGAAGTCAGCGATGGTTAATTGTCCAGAGTCGTTCAGATGTCAACGATGGTCAACGGTGCTGATTGATGAATTCAGCAGTGACCAAGATCTGAGGAGAGCTAGCGGGACTTGATGCTACGCCGTTTTGATAAGTTAGCACGACGTCGTTTTTCTGTTGCGTTAGTAGAGAGTAGCAAAGTCTGTTTCGAGACAGCTGAGGCAGTTGTGAGACTTCTGCTTTAGAGTGAAAGCTGATCGGTACCAACATCTGAGTTGGTGAGACATCTGAATTAGTCACCGATGACTTCTGTTGTAGTTTTGACTGGGAATTTAAATGCAAGTGCTGATCGACACTTAGAGCATTTTCGAACCTTAGATTTCCTATCTTCTTCCCCGATAACCTTCGAATGCTACTGTTCATTCGAACCCTATTTCCGTCGATTGCCATCATTTTTCGCCTTCGTTTGGAGCAAGATTGGTAGCGCTGAGTTCGTCTTCTCTAGGGCTTTCGATTAGTACTAGTTTGGAGATTTGAGTCGCCGGATTTGAGGAACGCGAAGTTGTTGCAGAGTTCTTTTGTCTTCGCGATTGTGGACCAGTAGTTCTTCTGTTCTTTAACAGCTTTGGGTAATCTTTACCGATTTAAGCTTCTTTCGAGATCTGATTAGTGCTCTGTAGAGTTGAGGTAACCGAGTTTAGTTACTGGGCTTTAGAAATTAAGCTGTCCGAGTTCAGAATTGAGTTGATTTTGAGATATCTTGATAGATTCGAGCTTGTAGTAGCTTTTGCTGAGTTGCCATGGAGCTGCTTGGGCAGTGGACTTGAGTTGGTTACTGTACTCTTCTTGTTGTAAGATCTGTTGAGTGTGAGGTACGAATTGAGCTATATTAAGCAGTTTTGATATCAGCTTTGGGAATATTTCTTTCGTGTGTTAGCTGCTGTGTAGTGTATTGACTGGTGAATTATCTGTTTATGTGCTCATAGCTGTTTGTGCGTGTGATTTTATGTCATTGATTTAAGCATGAGTCTGTTGTGCATTCATGCATGCATATTAAGCCTAATTCTTTTGAAAAACTGAATTCCTTGAGACGTCGTGATCGGACGGTCTGAGTCGTCGTGCCTGAAAAGGTCCAACGTTGTCTTGATGTGGTGGCCACTGAGTCGTTGTGCTTGAAATCCACACTGCCTTGTGGTGAATTATCTGTTTATGTGCTCATAGCTGTTTGTGCGTGTTATTTTATGCATTGATTAAGCATGAGTCTGTTGTGCATTCATGCATGCATATTAAGCCTAATTCTTTTGAAAACTGAATTCCTTGAGACGTCGTGATCGGACGGCTGAGTCGTCGTGCCTGAAAGGTCCAACGTTGTCTTGATGTGGTGGCCAACTGAGTCGTTGTGCTTGAATACCACACTGCCTTGTGATGGTCGGCTGAGTCGTCGTACCTGAAGATCACAAGATGATGATGATTGATGAGATTTGCACAGCTGAGTCGTTGTGCTATTCTGTTTGCCTACCGATGATTCTTGGTAGCCCTTACATGCATTGCACGATAGATTTATTGCATTGTCTGATATGATTTATGCTTTTATTGTGCTCTTCGTACTGAGGTTTGACCTCGTTTGTTTTCCCTGTTTTGGGCTGCCTTGGTTTGTGTTGACCTTGGCAGGTTCTTCAGGTAACCAAGCTGGACAGAGTGGGGCTTCAGCTGGTCGATACCCTTTTTGAATTGAGTCCCAGTGTAGTGATATTTATATTGAGCCAGGGGATGTCCTGTGCCTCTATTTATGTTGGGGATCGGGTGTTGTATTATTAACTATTTTTGTTTGAGTTTGAACCAAACTCTATTTTAAGTATGATGTATTTTGAAATGATATTGGATCAGGCCCTTATTCAAAAAATTTTTAGCCCATATTTTCATGATGCTTCCGCATAATTGTGACTAATTCTTGTATTAGTGCATGTGGCCTGACATTTTTGGTATCAGAGCTTAAACTGGGATAAGCTCGTTTCCTTTTGATCACACTTGAGTCTAGACACAGAGTTTGAGTTTTGATTTTGACTGACTCTGTGGTATTGTGATTTGATTATCTGCCTCTGTGATTTATCTGCTTGTTTTCCTTACCTCTAAGTTTTGGTAGATGCCACCGAGGAGAGGTAGGAGTAGAATTGCTAGGAAGATAAATGGGGAGTCTAGAGCCTCGGGCAATGATGAGGATGTTGAGCAGCAGGGTATCCCTTTGCTTCGCCAATGTAGACAGGCTGAGGTAGAGGTGGATGATGTGGCTCGATAGATTGGAGATATGGAGCTAGTGTTGGCTAGGTTCCAGAGGATGAATCCCCTGACGTTTGCTGGTGTTGAGGCTGGTCTGTTGGTTGAAGGCTGGCTTGAACACATGGAAGAGTTGTTTGACGCTGTGGAGTACTCGCAAGAGCGGAGGCTGAAGTTAGTAGTGTTGCAGTTGAGAGAGCATGCACAACGCTGGTGGAAGGGTACTTCTCGTGTCATGACAGAGACTGGAGTTGTGATTTCGTGGGAGAGCTTCTGTGAAGCTTTTCGACAGGAGTATACCCCTGAGTCTTTCTACAACAACCGTGAGAGGGAGTTCGACGATCTGAAGCAAGGGAACTGGAGGGTGGCCGAGTATGCCAGATAGTTTTCTTCGCTGTTGTCGTATGTTCCCCATGTTGTGAACCAGGAGTGGACGAAGAGGAACAAGTTTCTGAGAGGGTTGAGACCCGAGTTGTTCCGGATGGTGTTAGCTGGTTCCCCTGCGACGTATGCTGAGGCTGTGGATAGAGCAGTGAACATTGAGGAGAGTCTGATGGAGGTGCAGAATCAGGTTCAGCCGACAGCTGGACGTAGTTTTCTACCTCTACCGAAAGAGATGCCTTCTTTCCAAACTCCTCAAGTGCCGCAACAGTCGAATCGTCAGAGGTTCAAGCCCCGAGGGAAACAGTTTAAGAAGCTGAGTTTGTTGTCCCGTGAGGTGGTGTTGGATTGTGTTCTTAGGTTTGATGAGCATGTGTTGGTGACCAATCTGATTGTTTTGGCAATTAGAGATTTTTATTGTATTTTGGGAATTGATGTGCTGTCCAGTTATAGAGCGACAATGGATTGTTTACATGGTGTAGTGAGTTTAGGCCTGAATTTGGAGATAAATGGGATTTCTATGGTGCTGATTCGCGACCTAAGATTCCTTTCGTGTCTGCCATGGAGATGTTTAGTTTGTTGTCGCTAAAGAATTCAGGGTTTATGATCTATGCCTTGGATGTTTCCCAAGTATCGCGAGTAGAGTTGAGCGATGTTCCGATTGCTCGAGAGTTTCCTGACATATTTCCGGATGAGATTCCTGGATTACCTCCGAGATGAGAGATTGATTTCAGTATAGAGTTGGTGCCAGGAACAGCCCCGATTTCTAGAGCTTCGTATCGGTTGGCGCCAGCTGAGTTGAAGGAACTCAAAGAGCAGTTGCGTGATTTGTTAGAGAAGGGCTTCATTAGAACGAGTATGTCGCCCTGGGGAGCTCCGATTCTTTTTGTGAAGAAGAAAGATGGATCTATGAGGATGTGTGTGGATTTTCGGCAGTTGAACAAAGCGACGATTAAGAACAAGTATCCGTTGCCGAGGATTGATGACTTGTTTGACCAGTTGCAGGGATCTACTGTATACTCTAAGATTGATCTGTGATCAGGGTATCATCAGTTGCGGATCAGAGACGCTGATGTGGCGAAGATGGCTTTCAGGACTAGGTATGGGCATTATGAGTTTTTGGTGATGCCTTTTGGATTGACGAATGCTCCTGCTGTCTTCATGGATTTGATGAATCGCGTCTTCAGTGATTATAATGATCGTTTTGTGATTGTCTTCATAGATGACATCCTGGTGTATTCGAAGAACTTCAGAGAGCATAAAGAGCACTTGAGATTGGTTTTGCAGAAACTGAGAGACCCACAGTTGTATGTGAAGTTCAGCAAGTGTGAATTTTGGCTGGATAGGGTTGTCTTTTTTGGTCATGTGATTTCAGCGCAAGGAATTTCCGTGGATCCGAGTAAGGTCGAAGCAGTTCTTAACTGGGAGCGACCTAAGAATGTTTCTGAGATCCGTAGTTTCTTTGGTTTGACTGGCTATTATAGGCGTTTCATTGAGAAGTTCTCTACGATAGCTAGGCCGATGACTCAGTTGACCCAGAAAGATAGGAAGTTTATTTGGACTGATGAGTGTGAGTCGAGTTTCCAATTTCTTAAGGAGAATTTGACTATTGCTCCTGTGTTAGCTTTGCCTTCTGGTTCTGGAGGTTTTGTGGTTTGCTCTGATGCTTCTCTGTGCGATTTAGGATGCGTGTTAATGCAGAACGGGTATGTGATTGCGTATGCGTCTCGACAGTTGAAACCCCATGATACGAGATACCCCGTTCATGATCTTGAGTTGGCTGCGATAGTATTTGCCTTGAAGATTTGGCGTCACTATTTGTATGGAGAACAATTTGTGGTATACACCGACCACAAGAGTTTGAAGTATATCTTCACGCAGTCGGATTTGAATATGAGGCAACGCTGCTAGATGGAGTTGCTGAAGGATTTTGAGTGTGAGATTCAGTATCAGCCTGGGCAAATGAATTTGGTGGCCGATACTTTGAGTAGGAAAGTCCAACCTGCGATGTTGACGTCGATGAGAATATCCAAAGTCCACAAGGATTTGGGGACTTCTGGGTGGCATTTTCAGCCGAGTGATCAGTACTTTGTGGTTTCTTCTTTTCAAGTTGAGCCACAGATTGTAGCAGACATTAGAGCAGCGCAGAGGACTGATCCTTATGTTCATGAGTTGAAGATTAAGGCTCAGAATGGTCAGTCTGAGGATTTTTCTGTTGCTTCTGATGGGTGCTTGTGTTTTTGAGGTAGATTGGTGGTTCCGAATTTGAGTGATTTGAAGGAATCCATCTTGAATGAAGCTCATTGTAGTCGATACAGTGTGCATCCGGGGCGAGAGAAAGATGTATCATGCTTTGAAGTCTCACTATTGGTGGGAAGGAATGTGGAATGACATCTCTGGATTTGTAGCTCGTTGTTTGAATTGTCAACAGGTCAAGCCCGAGAGGATGAGACCTGGTGGATTGCTACAGAGTTTAGAAGTGCCTCAGTGGAATTGGGAGCACATTGCCGTGGATTTTGTGATGCATTTGCCTCGATCTAGTATGGGATGTGATGCTTTTTGGGTTGTGATTGATAGACTTTCGAAGTCAGCCCATTTCATTCCCTATGATGTGAGGTGTTCGATGAAGAAGATGGCGCGACTGTACATTGACCATGTACTGAGATTGCATGGAGTGCCGATTTCAATAGTGTCTGATAGAGATCCAAGGTTCACTTCCCGATTCCAGAAGAGCTTGCAGACAGCAATGTGTTCGAGATTGGCTATGAGTACAGCCTATCACCCACAGACAGATGGTCAATCTGAGAGGACCATTCATATTTTAGAAGATATGCTGCGAGCGGTTGTTTTGGATTTCAGTGGTGGCTGGCAGGATTCCTTGTCCTTAGTGGAGTTTTCTTACAACAAGAGCTACCGAGTGACTATTGGGATGGCCCCTTTCGAGGCGTTGTATGGTCATAAGTGTAGATCACCTATCTGCTGGGAAGAGGTTGGTGAGAAGCAGTTGTCTACTCCTGAGTTTGTGCAGCACATGAAGGATCAGATTGAGTTGATTCGGAGTAGGATGAAAGCTGCTCAAGATCGACATGCTAGCTATGCTAATAAGAGACGCCGACCTTTAGAATTCGAAGTTGGTGATCGAGTGTTTCTCAAAGTTTCTCCTTTCAAGAGTGTGATGAGATTCAGAATGAAGGGTAAGTAGGCTCCTAGATTCGTTGGTCCCTTTGAGATTGTTGAGAGGATTGGACAGTTGGCTTATAGATTCAAGCTGCCTGAGGAGTTAGCAGCGATGCATGATGTGTTTCATGTGTCAATGTTGAGGAAATATGAGCCAGATCCGTCCCATGTGTTGAGGACTGATGAAGTAGAGCTGGATTCTATCTTGAGCTATGTTGAATATCCAGTGCAGATTCTGGATAGGAAGGAGAAGCAGCTGAGGAATAAGGTTATTCCGTTGGTGATGGTCCAATGGAGCAAGCATGCTCGTGAGGAAGCAACCTGGGAGGTTGAAGAGAAGATGAGACAGGAGTGGCCTCATCTGTTTGAGCTTTGACAGTGGAGTTGTGCTGGTGAGTTCTAGTGTTCTGTTGATTTTCTGCCTTGTGTTTGCCTTAGATTTCGAGGACGAAATCTCTTAAGATGGGGAGAATTTGAGGACTATAATTTGCTAAGTACGATTTATAGCTAATCAGATTTTGGTTTGGAGTTAGCTAATTAAGTTTTTGAGTATCGGGTTTTCAGATGTTGGGTGAAATCTGGATGCTCAGATGTGCCCTTGTGTGTTTGCGTGAGTTGTTGCAAGCAGGGAGCAAAACGCTGTCGTTTTGAGCGCTGGTCAGATGTTGCATTGCTGGAGGTGATGCGACGTCGTATTTTTTCAGTAGTTGCGCATAGATAGAGGGATCTGTTAGCGGGCGTTAGCAGTTGTGAGCTTTTGCATGAGGAAGTCAGCGATGGTTAGTTGTCCAGAGTCGTTCAGATGTCAACGATGGTCAACGATGCTGATTGATGAATTCATCAGTGACCAAGATCTGAGGAGAGCTAGCGGGACTTGATGCTACGTCATTTTGATAAGTTAGCACGACGTCGTTTTGCTGTTGCGTTAGTAGAGAGTAGCAAAGTCTGTTTCGAGACAGCTGAGGCAGTTGTGAGACTTCTGCTTTAGAGTGAAAGCTGATCGGTACCAACATCTGAGTTGGTGAGACATCTGAATTAGTCGCCGATGACTTCTGTTGTAGTTTTGACTGGGGATTTAAATGCAAGTGCTGATCGACACTTAGAGCATTTTCGAACCTTATATTCCTATCTTCTTCCCCGATAACCTTCGATTTCTACTGTTCATTCGAACCCTATTTCCATCAATTGCCGTAGTTTTTCGCCGCCGTTTGGAGCAAGATTGGTAGCGCTGAGCTCGTCTTCTCTATGGCTTTCGATTAGTACCAGTTTGGAGATTTGAGTCGCCGAATTTGAGGAACGCTAAGTTGTTGCAGAGTTCCTTTGTCTTCGCGATTGTGGACCAGTAGTTCTTCTGTTCTTTAACAGCTTTGGGTAAGTGATTCTTTACCGATTTAAGCTTCTTTAGAGAGCTGATTAGTGCTCTGTAGAGTTGAAGTAACTGAGTTTAGTTACTGGGCTTTAGAAATTAAGCTGTTCGAGTTCAGAATTGAGTTGATTTTGAGATATCTTGATAGATTCGAGCTTGTAGTAGCTTTTGCTGAGTTGCCGTGGAGCTTCTTCGGCAGTGGACATGAGTTGGTTACTGTGCTCTTCTTGTTGTAAGATCTGTTGAGTGTGAGGTACGAATTGAGCTATATTAAGCAGTTTTGATATCAGCTTTGGGAATATTGCTTTCGTGTGTTAGCTGCTGTGTTGTGTATTGACTGGTGAATTATCTGCTTATGTGCTCATAGCTGTTTGTGCGTGTGAATTTATGCATTGATTAAGCATGAGTCTGCTGTGCATTCATGCATGCATATTGAGCCTCAAAGCTGAATCCCTTGAGACGTTGTGATCGGCCGGCTGAGTCGTCGTGCCTGAAAGGTCCAACTTTGTTTTGATGTGGTGGCCAGCTGAGTCGTTGTGCCTGAATACCACAATGCCTTGTGATGGTCGGGTGCGTCGTCGTACCTGAAGATCACAAGATGATGATGATTGATGAGATTGGCACAGCTGAGTCGTTGTGCTATTCTGTTTGCCTACCGATGATTCTTGGTAGCCCTTACATGCATTGCACGATAGATTTATTGCATTGTATGATATGATTTATGCTTTTATTGTGCTCTTAGTACTGAGGTTTGACCTCGTTTTTTTTCCCTGTTTTGGGCTGCCTTGGTTTGTGTTGGCCTTGGCAGGTTCTTCAAGTAATCAAGCTGGACAGAGTGGAGCTTCAGCTGGTCGATCCCCTTTTGAATGGAGTCCCAGTGTAGTGATATTTATATTGAGCCAGGGGATGTCCTGTGCCTCTATTTATGTTGGGGATCGGGTGTTGTATTATTAACTGTTGTTGTTTGAGTTTTGAACCAAACTCTATTTTAAGTATGATGTATTTTGAAAGGATATTGGATCAGGCCCTTATTCAAACATTTTTAGCCCATATTTTCATGATGCTTCCGCATATTTGTGACTAATTGTTGTATTAGCGCACGTGGCCTGACATTTTTGGTATCAGAGCTTAAACTGGGATAAGCTCGTTTCCTTTTGATCACACTTGAGTCTAGGCACAGAGTTTGAGTTTTGATTTTGACTGACTCTGTGATTTTGTGATTTGATTATCTGCCTCTGTGATTTATCTGCTTGTTTTCCTTACCTCTAAGTTTTGGTAGATGCCGTCGAGGAGAGGTAGGAGTAGAATTTCTAGGAAGATAGATGGGGAGTCTAGAGCCTCGGGCAGTGATGAGGATGTTGAGCAGCAGGGTATCCCTTTGCGTCACCAACGTAGACATGCTGAGGTAGAGGTGGATGATGTGACTCGACAGATTGGAGATATGGAGCTAGTGTTGGCTAGGTTCCAGAGGATGAATCCCCCGACGTTTGCTGGTGTTGAGGCTGGTCTGTTGGTTGAAGGCTGGCTTGAACACATGGAAGAGTTGTTTGACGCTGTGGAGTACTCGCAAGAGCGGAGGCTGAAGTTAGTAGTGTTGCAGTTGAGAGAGCATGCACAACGCTGGTGGAAGGGTACTTCTCGTGTCATGAGAGAGACTAGAGTTGTGATTTCATGGGAGAGCTTCTGTGCAGCTTTTCGATAGGAGTATACCCCTGAGTCTTTCTACAACAATCGTGAGAGGGAGTTCGACAATCTGAAGCAAGGGAACTTGAGGGTGGCCGAGTATGCCAGACAGTTTTCTTCGCTGTTGTCGTATGTTCCCCATGTTGCGAACCAGGAGAGGATGAAGAGGAACAAGTTTCTGAGAGGGTTGAGACCCGAGTTGTTCCGGATGGTGTTAGCTGGTTCCCCTGCGAGGTATGCTGAGGTTGTGGATAGAGCAGTGGACATTGAGGAGAGTCTGATGGAGGTGCAGAATCAGGTTCAGCCGACAGCTGGACATAGTTTTATACCTATACCGGAAGCGATGCCTTCTTTCCTAACTCCTCAAGTGACGCAACAGTCGAATCGTCAGAGGTTCAAGCCTCGAGGGAAACAGTTTAAGAAGCGTTCGAACTCGAGTTCTTCTGGATCAGTGAGTTCTGGTGGTAGTGGCTCCGGAGGAGGAGTGACTTGTGGACAGTGTGAAGGTTGTCATATGACTTCGCAGTGTCGTGGAGTTCAGGGCCTTTGCCATAACTGTGGGCAACCTGGACATTTTGCTCGAGTGTGTCCGGCGGGAGGACAATCAGTGAATCAGTCGTAACAAGGTTCTGCTGGTGGTTCTTCACAGCATAGAATGTTACCTTTTGCTCAGTCCCAACGATCAGGATTCCAACCCCGTGAACCGTCTAGGTTTGGTGGACCTTCGAGACCTCAGTTATCGGGACTGCAGCAGGCTCAGGTGAACGCCTTGACGAGTGAGAAAGCCGCTGAGATGCCTGAGAGGATTATTGCAGGTACTTGTGCTATCTTTGATTTTCCTGCACGAGTTTTGTTTGATACTGGAGCATCACACTCCTTTATTTCTGATCACTCTCCATTTTCTTCATCGAACACCTCACATCATAGGGAATGAAATGGGCTGACTTCGAAAGTCTATTCACAATGACCCAAATCGCATCACATCCCCTATTCGATCGAGGCAAATGCGTCACAAAATCCATGGCGATGTGCTCCCAATTCCATTGTGGCACTTCTAGACTCTGTAGCAATCCACCAGGTCTCATTCTCTCAGCCTTGACCTACTGACAGTTCAAACATCGTGCTACAAATCCAGAGATGTCATTCCTCATTCCTTCCCACCAATATTGAGACTTCAAGGCATGATACATCTTATTCTCTCCCGGATGTACGCTGTGTTGACTACAATGGGCCCCATTCAAGATAGTCTCTTTCAAATAAATCAGGTTCGGAACCACCAATCTACCACGGAATCTCAAACATCCATCAGAAGCAATAGAAAAATCATCTGACTGACCATTCTGGGCCTTAATCTTCAACTCATGAATATACGGGTCATGGTTCAACCTGAAGAGAAGAAACGACAAAATACTGATCACTTGGCTGAAAATGCCATCCAGAAGTTTCAAATCCTCATGGACTTTGGATATTCTCATCGACGTCAACATTGCAGGTTGAGCTTTCCTACTCAAGGCATCGGCCACTATATTCACCCGCCCAGGCTGATACTGAATCTCACAGTCAAAATCTTTCAGCAACTCCATCCAACGACGTTGACTCATATTCAAATCAGACTGGGTGAATATATACTTCAAAATCTTGTGGTCTGTGTACACCACAAATTGCTCACCATATAAATAATGACGCCAAATCTTCAAGGCAAAGACAATCGCAGCCAACTCCAGATCATGAACGGGGTATCTAGTCTCATGGGGTTTCAACTGTCGAGATGCATAGGCTATCACACGCCCGTTCTGCAACAATACGCATCCCAAACCACTCAGAGAAGCATCAGAGCACACTACAAAACCTCCAAAACCCGAAGGTAAAGCCAACACAGGAGCAGTAGTCAAATTCTCCTTAAGCAAATGGAAACTCAACTCACATTCTTCCATCCAAACAAACTTCCTATCTTTATGGGTCAACTGAGTCATTGGCCTGGATATCGAAGAAAACTTCTCGATGAAACGTCTATAATATCCAGCCAATCCTAAGAAACTACGGATCTCGAAAACATTCCTAGGTCGCTCCCAATTAAGAACTGCTTCGACCTTACTCGGATCTACGGAAATACCTTATGCAGAAATGACATGACCCAAAAAGACAACTATATCCAACCAGAATTCACATTTGCTGAACTTCGCGTACAGCTGTGAGTCTCTCAGTCTCTGTAACACCAGTCTCAAGTGCTCCTTATGCACTCTGTAGCTCCTCGAGTACACTAGGATGTCATCTATGAAGACGATCACAAAGTGATCAATATACTCACTGAAGATGCGATTCATCAAATCCATGAAGACAGCAGGAGCATTCGTAAATCCAAAAGGCATCATCAGAAACTCATAATGCCCGTATCTTGTCCTGAAATCCGTCTTCGCTACATCAGCGTCTCTAATCCGCAATTGGTGATAACCAGATCGCAGATCTATCTTGGAGTATACAACAGATCCTTGCAACTGATCAAACAAGTCATCAATTCTCGGCAACGGATACTTATTATTCACGGTCGCTTTATTCAACTGTCGAAAATCCACACACATCCTCATAGATCCATCCTTTTTCTTCACAAAAAGAATCGGAGCTCCCCAAGATGACATACTCGGTCTTATGAAGCCTTTCTCCAAGAGATCACGCTATTGCTCGTTAAGTTCCTTCAACTCAGCTGGTGCCAATCGATACGTAGCTCTATAAATCGGGGCTGTCCCTGGCACCAACTCTATGCTGAAATCTATCTTTCGCTTCGGAGGGAATCTAGGAATCTTATCTGGAAACACATCAAGGAACTCACGAGCAATAGGCACATCGCTCAGCTCTATCCACGACTCTCGGGAAACATAGAGGGCATAGATCATAAACCCAGAATTCTCCAAGGACAATAGACTGAACATCTCCATAGCAGACACCAGAGGAATCTTCGATCGCGAATCAGCACCGTAAAAATCCCACTTCTCTCCAAACGGAGGTCTAAACCTCACTACACCATGGAAATAGTCTACAGTCGCTCTATAAGCGGATAACACATCCATACCCAAGATGTAGTCAAAATTTCGAATATCCAAGGTAATCAGATGAGTCACCAACACATTCTCACCAAACCTAATCACGCAATTCACAACCACTCCACGGGACATCAACCACACACCAGCAGGAGTAGATACAGACACAACATCACATAGTGGGGTAACTCCAACACACACTCATGCACAAACAAGTCAGATATGAAGGAGTGTGATGCTCCTGTATCAAATAAAACTCGTGCAGGAAAATCAAAGATATCACAAGTACCTGCAATGATCCCTTCAGGTGCATCAACAACTTGCTCTCTCATCAAAGCGTTCACCTGAGCTTGCTGCGGTCCCGGAAACTGAGGTCTATAAGATCCTCCGAACCTAGACGGTTCACGGGGTTGGAATCCAGATCGTTGGGGAACAAAAGGTTGCTGCCTTTGCGAAGATCCACCAACAGAACCTTGTTGCGACTGACTCACAGCCTGACCACCCATCAAAGTACACACTCTGGCAAATGTCCCGATGGGCCACACTGATGGCAAAGACCTCGAAATCCACGACACTGCGAAGTCATATGATGACCTCCGCACTGACCACATGACACACTACCTGATCCACTGCCACCAGAGCTAACAGAACCAGAGGAACTCGAATTAGATCGCTTCTTGAACTGCTTCCCTCGAGGCTTGAACCTGGCTATTCGATTGCTGCGACCCCTGAGGAGACTGAAATTGCTACGTCACTTAAAGCACAGGTTTAAAAGTACATCCAGCTGTCGGCTGAACCTGATTCTGCGCTTCTGACGGACTCTCCTCAATGTCCACCGATATATCCACGGCCTTAGCATAAGTGTGAGACCCGAAAGTTGATTGGATTAATTGAGTTAATTAATCGGATTTTATGAGATTCAGATATGAGCGTGAACAAATCTGGGTAACCAGCTTTGAGTTGGTAGGTTTCGTGAGCGTATTTGGGTCAGATTTGATACTTAGAACAATTCTGGGAAGTTTGAGAATTTTGGTTGCAGCGATCAGACTTGAGAGCTGATCAGATTCAAGGTTATAATCTGGTATCACTAAACAGATGTGAGTAAGCTAGTGTGTTTCTGTAGGGGGTAGCGAAACTACGCCGTTTGGATTAGTTGGAACGACATCGTTTTGGCTTAGCGGGGGAGACTCAGATGTGAGTAGCGTTGGTCTTCAGATTTGAGTAGGATCTCAGTGTTGCGATGTGACACGTTTAGCATTTCAGATTCGAGTAGCGGGTGACGTGTCCAGATGCGAGAGTGGACTCTGTGCGACATCGTTTGGGTAAGTCAGGATCTGTTTGACGTAGAGTCATATCTGATATGAGATTCAGATCCGAGTGGGAAATCAGTTTTGAGACTTAAGTTATCGGTGGGTACCGTTAATCAGATTTGAGCAGATTTGACCTTTAAATAGAGGACTTTTCCTTCGTTCTTTATTATTCACCTTCGAAACTTAGAATATTTCCCGATAGCGATTCATGTCGCGATACCCTATCTACTGTTCATCAAACCTTATTTTCTCCGATTGCCGATGGTAGACAGCTCCGATTGAAGTAGAGTGGTAGCGCTGGACTCCTCTTGCTAAGACGTTTCATTTGGTACAGCTTGTGGAAGCTTGCATCAAGCTTGGAGAGATTTGCGAGACATCTCCCTTCTGTAGTCTGTTAGCATAAGCGTGGCTTTGCTTCTGCCGTTCAGGTAGCTCGTTGGGTAAGTGCTAAGATCCTACCTTGTGCTTCGTTTAGAGCCTTCTCTGTGATAGAAGGGTAGGATAGCGCTGGTTGAGTTCTTAGCTCCCAGTTGTAGTTTATGTGCTACTGTCCCTGAGATTTTGTGCGTTGTTGCTTAGCATGTTTTGGATCTGTGTTTGCTCGGGACTTTGTTGTAGTAATTATAGCTCAGGACTGAGGTACGGATGTGAGCTTGTTTTACAGCCTTGGATTGAGCATGGGTGATTATGCTTGCTGCTGTGTATGCTTCGTTGCGGCATTTTGCTTGCTTCTGTTGTATTGTTATCTGCAAGCTGTCATTGCATACACGCATTATTCATATTGCATTCAGATCTTGTTTAGCCATGCCTTGTTATCTTGATCTGTGCGTACCAGGGTGCTTGTTTTGAGGATGAGCGGGTAACTCCCGTATACCTCATC
The DNA here is from genome assembly GCA_001598015.1 of Dorcoceras hygrometricum. NCBI lineage: Eukaryota > Viridiplantae > Streptophyta > Magnoliopsida > Lamiales > Gesneriaceae > Dorcoceras > Dorcoceras hygrometricum. The sequence continues at coordinate 431,528 of KQ988707.1, forward strand.
TCACTGATTGGATCTGTTAGCCACTATGAGCGGAGTGGGTAGCTCCCACATCTCATGAGTTGGGCAACAACAGTTTGAGCTGTGTTCTGCATCTGGTGCCATGTGTGGAGACGAGTGGGTAGCTCCCATATACTCACACACCCCGTGGCCACTGTTGTTCAGTTGATCTGATTCATTTGTTGAGTAGCTGTTGAGATCCTTTGGCTCCCTGATTTCGGTTGTAGCCTTGTTCCCATGCATAGCATTTGCATATTACTTGTTACTTTCCATTAGCTGTATTTTGCTCTCCGTAATGGGGTTTGACCTCGTGTCCCTCTGGGGCTGGTGTTATTTGCCTGTATGTGTTGTCCAGGTTTCCCAGGTTACTCAGCTGGTCGTGGAATTGACCCAGCTGGAGTGCCCCAAGAGGTGGTTAGAGTGTCCCAGTTAGCGTATAGCATATATGTATCTATACTAGTAGTGGGGAGTGCCCTGTGCTTTGTGGTATCCAGTTGTATTCCGTTGTTCTTGTATGAGATACATGCTGTACTGTTGTACTGTGTGATTTTAACTGGGATATTTTGAGTTTTGTAGTATTTTAAATTATGTTATCTTTCAGTCAGGCCAAAAGCGAAAATTTTAGCCACTATTTTAAATGCTTCCGCTATTGTTTGCGTGGTTATCTATGTTTGCGCACGAGACCTGACATTTTTGGTATCAGAGCTTAAGCTGGGATAAGCTCGATTTATTTTTGATCACTTGAGTCTAGGCACAATGTTGCTTGTTGCATGTTCATGACTATGTGATTTGTTAGATTATGTGATATATTTGTTGTTGTGTGATCTTACCCTCTTAGTGCCTTCGTAGATGCCGCCTAGACGTAGGGGTATAGGTAGAGGGCAGTTTCAGGAAGAATCTGAGGTCATAACGAGGAAGTGCAGCATAGTGTTCCTCGTCGTGGACGTGATATACATGTTGAGGTTGAGGTAGATGAGCTGGCAGCCCGTGTGGACGACATGGAACTTGTGATGGAGCGGTTTCAGCGGATGAACCCTCAGATGTTTAATGGTGATGAGTCTAGTTCTGATGCATAGTACTGGTTGCAGCACATTATCGGGTTTTTTGACCTTGTCTGGTATAACGACGAGCGTAGGTCGAGTTTGGCTACATTTCCGTTGAGGAGAGGAGCCGAGCGTTGGTGGAGAGGCACTTCGAGGACTCTAGAGGAGACATGTGTAGGGATTACGTGGAACAGCTTTTGTACTACCTTCCGTCAGGAGTACGTTCCGGAATCCTTTGTGAACGCCAGGGAGCGTGAGTTTGATAACCTGGTGCAGGGAACTATGTCCGTGGGATAGTATGCCTGGAGATTTTCTTCTCTTCTTGCGTATTTTCCGCAAGTCTCTGGCCGTGAGAGAGAAAAGAGGAATAAGTTCTTGGAGGGGGTCAATGAAGAGTTGTATTCTTTGGTGTTTGCAGGTTCACCGACAAGTTATGCGGATGTGGTGGACAAGGATATGGATATTGAGGAAGGACTGCAGAACCGTAGGTCTCGTGTTAGGCCTCAAGTGGTGCAAGGTAATCGTCCCATGATTCTGGGGGTGCAACCTTCCCAGTCTATGCAGTCATCCCAGCCACCCAGCAGCAGCAAGTAGACCAACAGTCTGGACACCAGAGGTTTAGGCCTCGTGGTCGTCAGTTAGGCCTCAAGTGGTGCAAGGTAATCGTCCCATGATTCTGGGGGTGCAACCTTCCCAGTCTATGCAGTCATCCCAGCCACCCAGCAGCAGCAAGTAGACCAACAGTCTGGACACCAGAGGTTTAGGCCTCGTGGTCGTCAGTTCAAGAAGAAGTTAGGTTCTAGTTCTTCTGGCTCGGGTAGTTCTAGCAGCGGTATTTCCAAGGTTGAGTTTTGTGGCCAGTGTGGAGGATGGCATCCTACGGTGCAGTGTGTAGGAGTGCAAGGTTCGTGTAACATTTGTGGACAATATGGACACTTTGCGAGAGTGTGTCCTTTGGCTGGATCACAGCATACCACCGCCCCACCGCAGGGTCGAGGTGGATCGTCTAGAGGTCGTTCTTTTCCCGTTCAGCAGCAGAGGTTAGGAGGGCCTCAGTTTAGGTCGTTCCAGCAGCCTGGTCCTTCGCGGTTTGGACAGTCTTCTCAGCCTCATTTTTCAGGACCTCAGTTTGCCCAGGTGAACGCCATGACGAGGGAGCAAGCAGAGGGCACGCCAGGAGTGTTGGGGATCCGGATCCGCCCCCCGGCTAGGCAGCGGAAGAACAGAAAACAGATGCCGTGAGACGATCAATACGAAAAATTCAATAACAAACTACGACATTCATAGGATGTTTAGGTGACTACCTTGCTGGCACTTGTGCCTGGCTCCAACCGTAGTTACAATAACGTCGGCTCTTCTCGGTAGATTGCGGTAGATATCGCCAATCCGGTCCACGACCAGAAACGAGACTCCTTCGTCAGCCTGCACTAGAAGGACTGACGAGATCAGCATGAACGGATTCTCCTCGTCGAATTGGCCGGAAACGATTTTCCGGCGAAGACGGGCGGCGGCGAACGGCGGGCGGCGGCGGCGGCTTTTAGAGAGGAGGGAAGGAGGCGGCCACTACTAGGTTTAGGGTTTGCTTGTTATGTTTTAAGTCTAGGTTTAGGCTTAATTAAATAAGCTTAAGTTTTGGACTTGGACCGGCCCAACGGGCCCGGGTCCAACGATGAACATTCAGTTCATCTCCACCACCGAGACTTCATCGTAACTCCGATCGCCGATCAGATCGGACCGATCGATTCAGTTTCCAAAACTGAATAATATGATCTGAAAAACCATTTTTCAGAACCCCTGTGCAAAATGACCGTTTTGCCCCTCAACAGCGGGAAACCCCGGTTTGACCCCTGTTGACTTTTAGGAAGTCGCACTCCCCAAAATCCTCTTCTTGTGCTCAACACATTGAGCTGAGTATCCTTGCGGGAATCTCGAATCCAGTACTTGTGTGACCCTCAATAGTCGCTATAGATCCGATAGCTATGCATACATCTTGGAGATCGAATAGTGACATCGCGAGTGTAACTAGGTAAACACATTTACCTAAAACACTTCTAGTACTCTGGCCAGAGATTTATACACTATTATCCCCTCAGATAGCATAGGATATCCACGCATGTCTGCGAGCGGTGAATCCTCGACAACGATGAATCGAATCCTACATGCATCGGGGTCTCACCCAATCCCGACGCCTTATGACCCCAAGTGAGTCGGCAAACGGGTCAAAGTGAGACGCCTATCATGTAGAGTCTCAATGACGTTTCGAGTCGTGAGGACTAATCAGTACAACCAAGATCTCGGACTTATCCACTCGACAAATGGTAACCACTTGGAAAGTCCAAAGGAGGGTAGTTCGATAGATCACCAGGTCACTATCTATCTGCATGCTCAGAACATTACAATGTTCCCTACCAATGAAACATGGTACTTCGCATCGCAGATACTAGTCTCGAACTCGGGCGGCCTTATCCTCATTTTGACGGCCCAATCGACTAGGAACATGTTCAGAATACACAGCGACTATTAGATGTGTTTCATGATAGCCGTCATACCCACTATCACATCTAACATACGCTTTGGTGCATTCTAGGTCTTTACTCAACGCAATTGTAAATCATTACACACATAATGAAAGTAAAGAACGCCATATAAATAAATGCGAATATCATATATAAAGATTGTATCATACAAGAGTCTATAAACCCACACGCCACAAGTTGGCTAGTTGGGCATCTACTCTAACAAGGAGTAGGAGTGATCGCATGTAGTGGTTTTGTCTTTGATTTTCCTGCGCGTGTGTTGTTTGATACAGGAGCATCACATTCATTTATCGCTGATGCATTTGTGGTTGAGCATGGATTGCATACCACTACCTTGTGTGTTGTTGTGTCTGTTGCGACTCCTGCCGGTGCAAGCCTGTACTCCCAAGATATCTTGTTGAATGGCATTCTTAGGTTTGGAGAGAACGTGTTGTTAGCCAACCTGATCAGGCTAGTGATGTGGAATTTCGATTGCATAGTGGGAATGGACGTTTTGTCTAATTATAGGGCCACTGTGGATTGTTTCCATGGCGTTGTGCTTTTTAGGCCCCAGTCTGGCAAGAAGTAGGATTTCTATGGCCTTGATTCCCGATCTAAGATTCCTTTAGTCTCTGCGATGGAGATGTTTAGTCTGTTGTCGTTGGAGAACGCTGGATTTATGATCTATGCTTTGGATGCGTCTTTTTATTCTCGCGTAGAGCTTAGTGACGTTCCCATTGTTCGCCATTTCCCGGATGTGTTTCCGGAAGAGATTCCTGGTTTTCCCCCGAAGAGGGAGATTGACTTTAGCATTGAGTTGGTACCTGGAATAGCTCCTATCTCGCGAGCTCCGTATCCTTTAGCGCCTGCTGAGGTGAGGGAGCTTAAGGTTCAGCTTAGAGACTTGCTGGATAAGGGTTTCATTAGGCCAAGTATGTCTCCGTGGGGAGCACCTATCTTGTTTGTAAAGAAGAAGGATGGGTCTATGAGGATGTGCATCAACTTTAGACAGTTGAATAAGGCAACAGTTAAGAATAAGTACCCTTTGCCGAGGATCGATGACTTGTTTGATCAGCTCCAGGGTTTGGCTGTGTTTTCTAAGATCGATCCGTGTTCGGGGTACCATCAGTTGCGCATTCGAGAGCAAGATGTTGCAAAAACTGCTTTTCGTACGAGGTATGGGCATTATGAGTTTTTAGTTATTCCTTTTGGTTTGACGAATGCCCCTGCAGTTTTCATGGACCTGACGAATCGAGTCTTTTGAGAGTTCATCGATCAGTTTGTGATTGTGTTTATCGATGACATTTTGGTGTACTCAAAGACTCCGATGCAGCACAACGAGCATTTGAAGTTGGTTCTTCAGACGCTACGAGACTCGCAGCTGTATGCTAAGTTCTCTAAGTGTGAGTTTTGGTTGGACAGAGTTGTATTTCTAGGTCATGTCATTTCAGTGGATCCCAGTAAGGAGAGGCTGTTGTTAACTGGGAGCGCCCCAAGAATATTGCTGAGATTCGCAGTTTCTTGGATTTGGCTGGCTATTATAGGCGTTTTATAGAAGAATTGTTCCAAGGAGTGAAATCGACCCGAAAAAAAAGCAACTCAAGCTTCACAACAGAGATCTAACCCACGAAATCTCTAAAAACTTGATTAATTCAACAATTAATCCTTTACACAAATTCAGGTCTCACACAGCACAACGAGCATTTGAAGTTGGTTCTTCAGACGCTACGAGACTCGCAGCTGTATGCTAAGTTCTCTAAGTGTGAGTTTTGGTTGGACAGAGTTGTATTTCTAGGTCATGTCATTTCAGTGGATCCCAGTAAGGAGAGGCTGTTGTTAACTGGGAGCGCCCCAAGAATATTGCTGAGATTCGCAGTTTCTTGGATTTGGCTGGCTATTATAGGCGTTTTATAGAGGGATTCTCTAGTATAGATAAGCCGATGACGCAGTTGACTCAGAAAGACAAGAGGTTTGTTTGGACTGAGCAGTGTGAGAACAGTTTTCTGTTGCTCAAAGAGAAGCTAACTTCTGCGCCTGTGTTAGCTTTGCCGTCTGGTTCCGGTGGTTTTGTGATTTGTTCAGATGCTTCATTAAATGGATTGGGTTGTGTGTTGATGCAGAATGGTCGAGTCATTGCGTATGCCTCTCGTCAGTTGAAACCGCATGAGACTCGTTACCCAGTTCATGACTTAGAGTTGGCAGCAGTGGTTTTTGTCTTGAAGATTTGGCGCCACTATCTGTATGGCGAGCAGTTTGTGGTGTATTCAGACCACAAGAGCCTTCAGTACCTGTTTTCTCAGTCAGATTTGAGAATGAGACAGCGTAGATGGATGGAGCTGCTTAAGGATTTTGATTGTGAGATCCAATATTAGATTGGGAAGATGAATGTAGTTGCTGATGCATTGAGCAGAAAGGCTCAAGTGGCGATGCTGGATTCGTTGCAGATTCGAAGGTCCATGAGCATCTAAGCACTACTGGTTGGTGGTTTTACCCAGGTGAGGATTTTGTTGTGGTGTCTTCTTTCCAAGTTGAGCCACAGATTTTTGCGAATGTTAGAGCAGCTCAGAGGACCGATCCATCCATCCATGAGTTGAAGCTGAAGGTTAGAGCTGGACAGTTAGAGGATTACACTTTCTCGTCTGATGGTTGTTTGAGGTTTCGTGGCAGGTTGATAATGCCAAATCTGATTGATTTTAAGGAAGAAATTTTGAGAGAAGCGCACTGTAGTAGACACAATGTTCATCCTGGTGCAAGAAAGATGTATCATGCCTTGAAGCAGCATTACTGGTGGGCAGGTTTGAAGAGTGACGTTGCTGATTTTGTAGACCGTTGTCTGAATTTTCAGCAAGTCAAGGCTGAAAGGATGAGACCTGGTGGTTTGTTGTAGAGTTTAGAGGTGCCCCAATGGAATTGGGAGCACATAGCTATGGATTTTGTGACCCATTTGCCTCGTTCCAGCAGAGGTTATGATGCTGTGTGGGTTGTTATTGACAGATTGTCGAAGTCTGCTTACTTCATTCCCTACAACATGACGTATTCTTTGAAGAAGATGATAAAGCTGTACATAGATTTTGTGGTGCGTTTGCATGGTGTGCCTGTTTCTATGTTTCCGATCATGATTCGAGGTTTACTTCCAGGTTTTGGAAGAGTTTGCAAACAGCTTTGGGTACTAGATTGGTGATTAGCACAGCGTATCATCCCAGACAGATGGCCAATCTGAGAGAAATATCCAGATTTTAGAGGATATGTTGAGAGTTGTTATGGATTTTAGTGGTAGCTGGCAAGATTCGTTGTCTTTGGTTGAGTTTTCTTATAATAACAGCTATCAGGTCACAATTGGTATGGCACCATTCGAAGCCTTGTATGGCAGGAAGTGTAGATCGTCTGTGTGTTGGGAAGAAGTGGGGGAGAATGTCAGGCCCCGTGCTAATTACTATCGATTAACACATAAATAAGCGCATAATCACGGAAGCTTAAAATCAGGGCTTAAAAATTTTTCGAAATACAATGGCCTGAACTTCAAATCATACATTCAAAATATTCAATACTCAAAATATGAGTTAACTCAAACTCAAACAACAAGTAACCACATAAAATCAATTCAAAATACAGATCCCCAATACATGATAACACGGGGCATCCCCCGGGACTTAACAGTCGGCCAGTCGCAACGTGGCACCCAATCAGGTTATCAAATCAAATCTGTCAATTCAGGCTCAATATGTATGCATGAATGCCATTCTAAATCAATGCATAATGCATACAATTCATAATACATGCAAACAGAATAAACAGCTCAATCAATTCATCAAACTGTTCCACGTAAATCACATAGTAGCAAATCTCAACATCGAAGAACAGCTATGCTCACGCCCAACCGCTAAGAGCTGCTCAATTCGTACCTTTTCCTCTTCAATTTGCCTAACAGATTCCTCCTGATTCAAACCACGCAGCAGGACACTTCCTGGAAGCTGAAATCCAAAAGCTCACGCTAGCAGAAGAACGCACGCAGAGACTTTCCTCAAAAGCTTCGAAGTCCAGCAGCTACGTGCTTCCACCTTCAGCGAAAATCCGACTTCTCAAATGGGTAGCAAACGAAAGAGCTAAGCAGGGGGAATTCAGCGCCACAAAGATCTCCAAAAACGAAGGCTAGATGCGATGTAAATCTAGGGAAGAAATGCTTCGGGTGAACAGTAGCTCTACCAGGGTTTGAGAAAGAAGATAAGAAATATCTGGCTCTTAAATTATTCTAAGTGTCGATCAACACCTCTATAAATAAACATCTCAAATCTCTCGACTGCTGCTCACCAATCCAGTCGTCTTGAACAGTAGAAAACTTACGACTGGAACTCATGATTCCCACAACAACCAGACACACAATACAGTCACAACTACCAGACGCAAGCTATCCAGTCGCAAGCTATCCAGTCGCAAGGCGGTAAACAAAAGCTGGTAGAATCCTCAAAACTGGTACCAGACGCAATCCTCAAAACGCAGCGTTTCAACTTAACCATACGACGTCGCGTTGCTCCCTCGACTGTTTCCTCAAATCCACAGCTGGTCATCCAGTCGCAACACTCAAATCGTGGGGTTCAACTAAATCAAACGACGCCGTTACTCACAGCTGCTTTATCCAGTCGCAATACCATTCCTCTCGCGACTGGTTCTTCCATTCTTCGATTGGTCATTCTCAAGAGCGCAACGACTGCCAGACGCAACACAAGCGCAACAACTGCTTTTCCATTCCACCAGCTGCAAGCTACAGTAACCATCAAATTCCAAATCCTACCAGTCGTTGGCTACAGCACGGTTGATTCAATATTTGGAGGAATTCGACAACTCTTAATCTTCAAATTCACGTGGCTGATCCCAAACAATGAAATTAACCAATAATCTAAATCTGAATCCTCACAGAGAAGCAGTTGTCTTCTCCAGAATTTGTGCAGCAGATGAGAGATCAAGTAGATCTGATTCACCAGGGAAAAGTTGCACAAGATCTCCAAGCCATTTATGCGAACAAGAGGCGTAGGCTTTTGGAATTTCAGGTTAGTTATTTGGTTTTCCTGAAAGTTTCTCCTTTCCGCTGTGTTATGAGATTTGGTCTCAAGGGAAAGTTGGCTCCTCATTATGTTGGACCATATGAGATTTTCTAGAGGATTGGTCCTTTGGCTTATCGTTTGTTGTTGCCACCAGATTTGTCTTCCTTACATGATGTTTTTCATGTGTCTATGTTGAGGAAGTATGAGCCAGATCCTTCGCATTTGTTGAGAACTGACGAGGTAGAGCTAGATCGGACTTTGAGTTATGTGGAATATCCCTTGCAGATCTTGGATAGAAAAGAGAAATAGCTGAGGAATAAGACCATTCCTTTGGTGATGGTCCAGTGTAACAAACATGGTAGAGAAGAAGCTACGTGGGAACTGGAAGAGAAGATGCAGCGTGAGTGGCCGCATCTGTTTGAGTAAGCGTGGTATCAGATTCCAGTAACTAGTTTGTTTCTTGTTGTTTCCCGATAGATGTTTGCTTATGGTTGTTTTCCCAGTTATCTAGAACTCTTGATCCGGAATTGTTGTTTGATTTCGAGAACGAAATCCTGTTTTAGTGGGGGAGAGATGTGAGACTCGAAAGTTTATTGGATTAATTGAGTTAATTAATCGGATTTTATGAGATTCAGATATGAGCGTGAACAAATCTGGGTAACCAGCTTTGAGTTGGTAGGTTTCGTGAGCGTATTTGGGTCAGATTTGATACTTAGAACAATTCTGGGAAGTTTGAGAATTTTGGTTGCAGCGATCAGACTTGAGAGCTGATCAGATTCAAGGTTAGAATCTGGTATCGCTAAACAGATGTGAGTAAGCTAGTGTGTTTCTGTAGGGGGTAGCGAAACTACGCCGTTTGGATTAGTTGGAACGACATCGTTTTGGCTTAGCGGGGGAGACTCAGATGTGAGTAGCGTTGGTCTTCAGATTTGAGTAGGATCTCAGTGTTGCGATGTGAAGCATTTAGCATTTCAGATTCGAGTAGCAGGTGATGTGTCCAGATGCGAGAGTGGACTCTGTGCGACGTCGTTTGGGTAAGTCAGGATCTGTTTGACGTAGAGTCATATCTGATATGAGATTCAGATCCGAGTGGGAAATCAGTTTTGAGACTTAAGTTATCGGTGGGTACTGTTAATCAGATTTGAGCAGATTTGACCTTTAAATAGAGGACTTTGCCTTCATTCTTTATTATTCACCTTCGACACTTAGAATATTTCCCGATAGCGATTCATGTCGCGATACCCTAGCTACTGTTCACCGAACCTTATTTTCTTCGATTGCTGACGGTATACAGCTTCGATTGAAGTAAGAGTGGTAGAGCTGGACTACTCTGTTGGGGATCCGTATCCGCCCCCCAGCGAGGCAGCGGAAGAACAAAGAATAAAGGCCGGGAGACGATCAATACAAAAAACAACAATACAAATATCGTCATTCATAGGATGTTCAAAACGAATACCTTGCTGGCACTTGTGCCTGGCTCCAACCAGAATTACAAGAACCCGGCTCTTCTCGGTAGATTGCGGTAGATAACGCCAATCCGGTCCACGACCAGAACCGAGACTCCTTCGTCAGCCTGCACTAGAAGCGCTGACGAATTCTGCACGAACAGATTCTCCTCGAAAAACTAGGCCGGAACGATTTCCGGCGAAGCGGCGGCGGCGGCGGCGGGCGGCGCACGGCGGCGGCGGGGAGATCAGCCTGCACTAGAAGCGCTGACGAATTCTGCACGAACGGATTCTCCTCGAAAAACTAGGCCGGAACGATTTCCGGCGAAGCGGCGGCGGCGGCGGCGGGCGGCGCACGGCGGCGGCGGGGAGGATGATGTAGAGAGGGGGCGGCGGCCAAGTGATTAGGGTTAGGGTTTAGAGTCTTGTATGTTATAATGAGTCCTAATCCATATTTAAATAGATATTAGTGTTGGACTTGGACCGGCCCAACGGGCCCGGGTCTAACTGATGAACATTCAGTTCATCTCCATCACCGCGACTTCACCGTAACTCCGATCGCCGATCAGATCGGACGGATCGACTCAGTTTCCAAAACTGAATATTATGATCTGAAAAACCATTTTTCAGAACCCCAGTGCAAAAAGACCGTTTTGCCCCTCAACAGCGGGAAACCCCGGTTTGACCCCTGTTGACTTTTAGGAAGTCGCACTTCCCGAAATCCTCTTCTCGTGCTCAACACGTTGAGCTGAGTATCCGTGCGGGAATCTCGAATCTAGTACTTGTGTGACCCTCAATGGTTCAGGGATACAGCTAGCCGTGGGCCCACAACCATTGTGGCTCCGGAATCACAATTCCAGACTTGCCCAACGGATCATGGTAAAGCGTCTAGCAACATCGCCCCATGATCCTCTAGGTATCACTGATAGTGCCTGCAAGAACCAGTCGGTCGTGGTTAGCGTACAGTACGGTCCTTTCAATCCATATATCCCGATCAGATCAACGACCATTGGTAAATCGAGAGTCGCTATAGATCCGATAGCCATGCATACATCTTGGGATCGAATAGTGACATCGCGAGTGTAACTAGGTAAACACATTTACCTAAAACACTTCTAGTACTCTGGCCAGATATTTATACACTATTATCCCCTCAGATAGTATAGGATATCCACGCATGTCTGCGAGCGGTGAATCCTCGACAACGATGCATCGACTCCTACATGCATCGAGGTCTCACCCAATCCCGATGCCTTATGACCCCAAGTGAGTCGGCAAACGGGTCAAAGTGAGACGCCTATCATGTAGAGTCTCAATGACGTTTCGAGTCGTGAGGACTAATCAGTACAACAAAGACCTCGGACTTATCCACTCGACAAATGGTAACCACTTGAAAAGTCCGAACGAGGGTAGTTCGATAGATCACCAGGTCACTATCTATCTGCATGCTCAGAACATCACAATGTTCCCTACCAATGAAACATGGTACTTCGCATCGCAGATACTAGTCTCGAACTCGGGCGGCCTTATCCTCATTTTGACGGCCCAATCGACTAGGAACATGTTTAGAATACACAGCGACTATTAGATGTGTTTCATGATAGCCGTCATACCCACTATCACATCTAACATACGCTTTAGTGCATTCTAGGTCTTTACTCAACGCAATTGCAAATCATTACACACATAATGAAAGTAAAGAATGCCATATATAAGTAAATGCGAATATCATATATAAAGACTGTTTGTACAAGAGTGTATAAAACCCACACGCCACAAGTTGGCTAGTTGGGCATCTACTCTAACAATCTCCCACTTGCCCTAAAGCCAACTACTCATCAGACGCAGTCCCATTGTTTCGCGATGTTTTTCAAACAAGGGTCCTGACAACGGCTTCGTAAGTGGATCAGCAACGTTGTCT
>KQ988973.1:1664-13249 GCA_001598015.1 Dorcoceras hygrometricum
GACTATTAGATGTGTTTCATGATAGCCGTCATACCCACTATCACATCTAACATACGCTTTAGTGTATTCTAGGTCTTTACTCAACACAATTGTAAATCATTACACACATAATGAAAGTAAAGAATGCCATATAAGAAAATGCGAATATCATATATAAAGATCGTTTGTACAAGAGTCTATAAAACCCACACGCCACAAGTTGGCTAGTTGGGCATCTACTCTAACAATACAGCTTATAACAAATTGTCTTTCAGCCCTTCTTTTTATTCGAAAATTTTTATTTACCCCAATTCGTGATTCCCGTGGGTTCGGGCGTCACAGGATGAGGTTGGAGAAAAGGCTATCATCAGACCTGAACTCGTCCAGGAGACAGTGAAAAAGGTAGCCATCATAAAATAGACTGAAGGCAGCCCAGGATCGACAGAAAAGCTGGGCAGACTTAAACAGAAGACAACTTGGCCTTCGAGGTAGGCGAAAAAGTATATCTCATGGTTATGAAAGGGGTAGTCCGATTTGATAACGCCAGAAAGCTGAATCACCGGTATGTCGGACCATTTGAAGTTTGGAAAGAATAGGAACACTTTCCTACAGACTGGTCTTACCACCCAGTATGTCAAGAATCTACAATGTCTTCCATGTCTCACAACTAAGGAGATATATCTCGGATTCTAGTCACGTTCTTGATGAAGGGCCACTCCTGGTAGGGAATTTGACCCAAGGGCTCAACTACGAAGAAGTCCCTATTCGAATAGTGGACACAAAGGACCAGGTGCTAAGACGAAGAACCATCTCATACGTCAAAGTCCAATGGTCCAACCACACCGAGAGAGAAGCCACGTGGGAAATGGAAGAGAAGATGCGCAGGCAGTACCCCTTATCTCTTCGAAAGTTATGAGCCCAGTTTCGAGGATGAAACTCCTTTTAAGGAGTGAGGGATGTGAAAACCCAGAAATTCAGCTCTTGGAAATACAACCGAAAAAAGACTCAGTTTTGACTAAGTTAACTCAGATCTGAGACGGTCAACGGTCAACTCAGATCTGCAACGGTCAACGGTCAACGGTCAACTCAGATCTGGGACAGTCAACGATCAACTCAGATTTGGTACAGTCAATAGTCAACTCAGATCGGGACACTCAACTCAGCTGGTCAACAGTCAACTCAGCTTTGGACTGTCAATTCATATTTGACGAAGTCAACTCAGCTTTGGCTCACGAATTTCAGCAAGCTGTTATACGCGTACAGATCAGATTTCGTTTGGAAAGCCAACAATCGTAACTGCCAATTTAGGGAGATTAATGGTGAATTAAACCATCCAATTCAATGCATAAACCGTTACTCTTGTAACAGCCATTTTAATGGCCATAAAATCTGGAATTGATGTCTGTAACGGCTGACCTTGTGCCTCCCCCTTCTACACCTATAAATACCTCGCTAAGGCAGTAGATTTCCCTAACTCACCTCGAAAATTCTTCAGTAAAATATCAGTAAGCTCCCACGTTGAAATCCTGCACAAGCTGTACCAGATTTCGTATACCAGACAAGAACTCCAGCAGACTGTAAGTGGGATTTTGCTATGTATAAATATTGTTGGTCCCGGTTTTAAAAAGGAACTCTAGCAGGCACTGTTGTCAAACAGTAAAAATTTTGCGCGCTGCTATCTAGAGAATGAGGTGCAAAACCTCTGGTTCTTGAACACTTAAAATACAAGAGCACCGGAGACAGATCTGGTATGATTTTAAAATCATGCGGAAAACATCAGAACTGAATCCTAAAATTTTAAAACAACTCAAACAGATTTATGTACAACATAAATCTGTTCAACTGTGCAAGTGTGCTAACTGTATGCGTGCTAAGTAAATGCAAGTGCTGAATGAGTATGCGGAATGAATAACAGAATACAATACTCAGCATATTTGTTTCTGGAAGTTCGGACTTAAATGTCCTACGTCTCCCCTTCTTCCACCTCGGAAGGCTCCACTAGAAGATTTGATCTATACAACGTGTACAGACCCAATCCCACAACCAGCATCTGCGAGAACTCCTAGACTCTACCAGCCCACGGCTGTTCACTCAGAACTTGTTTAACGTCTCTGTTCAAAGACTACATACACAGAGTTTAACGTCTTCGTGCTTGGACTGTAACTGATTGTGAAATGGTTTTGAGATTCATTCACTAATGAATGTGAATGAATCTCTGTGTGTGAGATTTTTACAATGAAGCTCTCAACTCTCTGTTTCTCTATTTCTCACACACTAGGGAAGTGCTCTACAAAAGCTAATTCTAGCTCAGCTGTCAACTCCAATAAGCTCCTCTACGAAAGATAGTTGACAGCTTCGCTTCTTATTTTTCTTCCCTTTGATTGTTGTCTTCTTTTGATTAATCTTTTCTGTGCGACAAAAATTCTCTTGACTCACTACCTCTTCAATGGCGTTCCTCTCATATATAAGCCTCTGTTCAAATTCAATCCGTTGGACACAAATTCTTCCCGTTTGAAATGTGTTCTGTAAAGCACCGACAGGGATTGTCCTTTGTGTCCTTTCTTTTGCAGGCTTTTTGTCGTCTTCAGTATTTTGAAATGAGCTCAGCAGTTGACATCCAGCTTTAGTAATTCTTTGTAATTTGTCAACTGCTTCGCTGCTGGTTCATATCTACTACTGCTGCGACTGGTTTCTTTGCGACTGGATACTTGCGACTGGATATGCAAAGCACTGTAGCCTCCGACTGGATGCATATCAACAGCTGGTCAACTGTAGCTCACATCTGGATGTACTGTCGCTACCTGCTGGTTATAATCATCGCAAAGAGCATCTGCTGAAACTTAGGGCAAATGCAAAACGCTGTCATATCTATTTATTCAAACGACATCGTTTTGCTATCGCTAAATTCAAGTACCAACTGCTGGTTGCACTGTGGCTCTCTGCTGATTTCTGACGTTACTGCTGACTTAATCAACGCTGATCCAGATCTTGTGCTTCTCTTCTCAACTGCTGATTGTGATGACATCACTGCTGATGTCATCATCGCTGATTCCAGATCTTGCGCTTCTTGTCAACTGCTGAATCTTGATTTCTTTCAATCAGCAATGCTGACGTCATCGTTGCTGCTCGCAGCTTCTTCCAGTAGACATGCTGACGTCATCTTTGCTGAATCCAGATTTCTCTTCGCTTCAATCCAACAGCTGATTTCTTCTTTCTTTGCGCTACTGATCCCAGACTTTTACTGTTCATCTTCTTCTTCGACATATCTCCAGCAGACTTCATAGTTTCTGTTCCAGCTGGTTCACGCTCTCTTAGCAATTATCACATCTGCTGGTCTAATATGGCCTCCGCTTGATTACGAACAACTGACTTAACTTTGGACGTCTCCATTGCTAATCCAGCTGCCGTCTAAATGATGAATCAAACCAGCTGTGAACTTTATCTTTTACCATCGACTGGACAGACCTCTGTTGCTCATCTTCTTTGCGCAATATACTTTTTCCTGTTTATGCCTGCACACTTCGTAGATTTGTTAGAAACACAATAATAAGTTTTATGTAATTCAAAATTTAATCTGGATATGTTGACACAGATCCATCAATCTCTCCCTTTTTGATTTACACAAAACTTTAAATAACAAATGCATGTTCTAACAATTCTCTCCCTTTTTGTGGGAATCAAAAAGAGATCGAAAGCTGGTTTTCCCGAAATTTAAAACAAAGCTCTCCCTACACTGTCACACAGTATTCTATGATTTTGAAAAACACGATTGAAATTGATGCAGATAACTCAAATTAATAAAGACAAAGACGCCACTCTCCCTGTCTTTTATAACATAAGCTCAAATCATTTTAAAAACAAAGATTGAAGCATCAGCTGAAATTCCGCATAACAGAACATTTTAAAAAAAATCAGAGCACTTAAAACATTATTTTAAATAACAATGTGCTACTGAGTTACTTATATATGAAGAGCCAGTAACCAGATAAAAGCTCAGATTTTCATTCTCCTATTTCGTCCCATGTGCTTGTCACCGAGCCTCGCTCCAGGTGATCTTACAGCACAACGAAAATAGAATCTTGGCATCCGCACAGAACTCGCGCATTCCGTGACAGTTCATCAAGAGAAAACCAGTTCTATATTAAAACAAATCATCTGGCCTTCATAAAGTAAGCTTCTAAAAACAGTTAAAAACATTTAAAACATAGCACATGAGTTTTAAAAAGAGTGCTCATTCAAGAACAACCTGCTCTGATACCACTTGTTGGTCCCAGTTTTAAAAAGGAACTCTAGCAGGCGCTGTTGTCAAACAGTAAAAATTTTGTGCGCTGCTATCTAGAGAATGAGGTGCAAAACCTCTGGTTCTTGAACACTTAAAATACAAGAGCACCGGAGACAGATCTGGTATGATTTTAAAATCATGCGGAAAACACCAGAACTGAATCCTAAAATTTTAAAACAACTCAAATAGATTTATGTACAACATAAATCTGTTCAACTGTGCAAGTGTGCTAACTGTATGCGTGCTAAGTAAATGCAAGTGCTGAATGAGTATGAGGAATGAATAACAGAATACAATACTCAGCATATTTGTTTCTGGAAGTTCGGACTTCAATGTCCTACGTCTCCCCTTCTTCCAACTCGGAAGGCTCCACTAGAATATTTGATCTATACAACGTGTACAGACCTAATCCCACAACCAGCAGCTGAGAACTCCTAGACTCTACCAGCCCACGGCTGTTCACTCAGAACTTGTTTAACGTCTCTGTTCAAAGACTACATACACAGAGTTTAACGTCTTCGTGCTTGGACTGTAACTGATTGTGAAATGGTTTTGAGATTCATTCACTAATGAATGTGAATGAATCTCTGTGTGTGAGATTTTTACAATGAAGCTCTCAACTCTCTGTTTCTGTATTTCTCACACACTAGGGAAGTGCTCTACAAAAGCTAATTCTAGCTCAGCTGTCAACTCCAATAAGCTCCTCTACGAAAGATAGTTGACAGCTTCGCTTCTTATTTTTATTCCCTTTGATTGTTGTCTTCTTTTGATTAATCTTTTCTATGCGACAACAATTCTCTTGACTCACTACCTCTTCCATGGCGTTCCTCTCATATATAAGCCTCTGTTCAAATTGAATCCGTTGGACACAAATTCTTCCCGTTTGAAATGTGTTCTGTAAAGCACCGACAGGGATTGTCCTTTGTGTCCTTTCTTTTGCAGGCTTTTTGTCGTCTTCGGTATTTTGAAATGAGCTCAGCAGTTGACATCCATCTTTAGTAATTCTTCGTAATTTGTCAACTGCTTCGCTGCTGGTTCATATCTACTACTGCTGCGACTGGTTTCTTTGCGACTGGATATGCAAAGCACTGTAACCTGCGACTGGATGCATATCAACAGCTGGTCTACTTTTGCTCACGTCTGGATGTACTATCGCTACCTGCTGGTTATAATCATCGCAAAGAGCATCTGCTGAAACTTAGCACGAACGCAAAACGCTGTCGTATCTATTTATTCAAACGACATCGTTTTGTTATCGCTAACTTCAAGTACCAACTGCTGGTTGCACTGTGGCTCTCTGCTGATTGTTGACGTTACTGCTGACTTCATCAACGCTGATCCAGCTCTTGCGCTTCTCTTCTCAACTGCTGATTGTGATGACATCACTGCTGATGTCATCATCTCTGATTCCAGATCTTGCGCTTCTTGTCAACTTCTGAATCTTGATTTCTTTCAATCAGCAATGCTGAAGTCATCGTTGCTGCTCGCAGCTTCTTCCAGTAGACATGCTGACGTCATCATTGCTGAATCCAGATTTCTCTTCGCTTCAACCCAACAGCTGATTTCTTCTTTCTTTGCGCTACTGATCCCAGACTTTTACTGTTCATCTTCTTCTTCGACATATCTCCAGCAGACTTCATAGTTTCTGTTCCAGCTGGTTCACGCTCTCTTAGCAATTATCACATCTGCTGGTCTAATATGGCCTCCGCCTGATTACGAACAACTGACTTAACTTTGGACGTCTCCATTGCTAATCCAGCTGCCGTCTAAATGATGAATCAAACCAGCTGTGAACTTTATCTTTTACCATCGACTGGACAGACCTCTGTTGCTCATCTTCTTTGCGCAATATACTTTTTCCTGTTGATGTCTGCACACTTCGTAGATTTTTTAGAAACACAATAATAAGTTTTGTGTAATTCAAAATTCAATCTGGATCTGTTGACACAGATCCATCAAATATTCGTTTCAAATACTATATGATAAGCTTACTATAATCTGTTCTGAATGATCATTCGAGTTTTCGTTTCGTGTCGAGTTCATGCTATGATCTAAGCTCTGTTTTAGCAGATGTTTCTGTCGTAATATGGGTGTACGGAATATTCCGCACTCTGATTTACAAGATATAACTATGGCCTCGACCCCTTAAATGAGTAAAATTAGGGACTGATCAGTAAAACATAGAGACGAAGTAACTATCAGTGCTACCTTTATATGTTCTCTGATCTGTTATATGCTCTGCTCAGTTTATGAATCTGTATATGTATTTGTTATGCTTGAATGGTGTCCCCCCCTGCTGAGTATTTTCCCAAACACTCACTCCTTACTTCTCTCACCCAGATAAGAACGAAGAACAGATTGAAGAGTGTTAGGATAAAATTTATTAGTTTTGGTGATAACAAAATAAGACTAGTTGCTATTGGACAAATCAGCCGTTGCAATTTCACAGGATAACATTTTCAGTTGACGGGTTGATTTTCAGCATATGGTATTTTCAGCCGATGGTTATTGATTCAGCAGTTGGAACTATCAGTCGTAAGCTACAGTGGAACAGTCAGTGATATTATCAGTCGATAGTTGATATCAGCACGATGTTTATTCACAGGAAACCAGCAGATGAAATAATCGGCAGATGGTTAGAAATCAGCAGGCGCAAGCTTTTGAAAGATAGCGTGTTTCGTTAAGGATTGCAAACGACAACGTTTACAGCCGATGGTTATTGATTCAGCAGTTGGAACTATCAGTCGTAAGCTACAGTGGAACAGTCAGTGATATTATCAGTCGATAGTTGATATCAGCACGATGTTTATTCACAGGAAACCAGCAGATGAAATAATCGGCAGATGGTTAGAAATCAGCAGGCGCAAGCTTTTGAAAGATAGCGTGTTTCGTTAAGGATTGCAAACGACAACGTTTATTTAAGACAAAACGACAGCGCTTGATTAAAGAGAAACGACGGAGTCTTGGACTTATGGTAAATTTCAGCCATTGGAGGTTGCGCATATACACCCGCTGGTAGATCAGCAGATAGCTACAGTAGCTCAAACAACCAGCCGATGGAACGTAATGTTAGCGGTATTTAAACGATGTCGTTTGGATAAATGGATACGACGGCATTTTGTCTTCGCGCTAAGATTCAGTCGATGAATTGTGCAAAGGTGATAACCAGCAGATACTTCTCTTAAGGGAAACCAACAGATATCTACAGTGATTTTGGACCAGCCGATACTTTTTGAAGTAAAATATTTCAAGCGACCAGCTGGTGCATATTGTCAGTCGTTGAAGCCATCAGCCATTGTACATCTATCAGAGATTCAAGTCATCAGTAGTTGCACGAACTATGAATCGATTCAAACGTTCATATCAAAAGAAATCAAGGGCGAAGATTGAATCGTACATATGCCATTAATTGAGGGAACAGTATCAGTACTATTCTTGGTAAATAGTATACTATCTCAGAGAGCGGTTTACGGAGTTTGCACAAATATGGTACAACGCCAAATTTGCTCTGACATTATGCGACTTGACTCTTGGTGGAGCAGGAATTACGGTGTAAAAATTTGACAGAAATTCAAACGGGATTTATTTCCTTTGAAGAATTTAATGACCGTTGAAATCGAAGACTATAAATAGCAGAAGCTGGATTGAAGAAAACATCATTCACTCTCATTATCATCGCGGTCACGCTGTCAAAATACATTCTCAAGCTTTTCGCATATTGAAGTTATTCTAACAAAGCTCAAGACTCGAAGAACACTACTGTTGTTATTCATAGACAAACCTTCGAGTCCATTCTCTGGTGCATCTTGTTGAATCGAGTTTCTTTGTTTTAGAAACCAGAGAATTTTACAGCACTCAGAAACTGTATTCATTGTCATATTTATTGAGTCTGTAATGAACTGGCTTTGTGAAGCAGTTCAAAATATCATTTCGTTACTTGTAACCAGCAGCAACGTCTGCGTGTGAAGTTAGTGAGTCTAGGAGTTCATACAAGTGCTGCTTGTGTGATCGGGTGTCTGCAGAATGACTGTGTACATCAAATCTTCTAGTGATACCTTCCGAGGAGGAAGAAGGGGAGACGTAGGATATTTATATCCGAACTTCCAGAAACAAATCCTTGACTCTTATCTTTTACATTCAGAAATTTATTTACTGTTTATCTGTTCACAAATCGATTGGCCTCTTTCCGCACTATTTTTGTTGGCCAAGAGATTTGCATAAAACTGAGATCCTTAAGTTTGGTAACTCAAACTTAAGTTAAGCAGTGCTTGTAAAACAGTTTAAAAGAGTTTCGAAAATCTAAAATCGAAAGGAGTTCATTCAACCCCCCCCCCTTCTGAACTCCTATACGCATATTGATCCTATTTCTGGGACCATCAATTGGTATCAGAGCCTGCGATCTCAGTTATTGAACAGTTAATTTTTGTGCTTTACTATATCTTAATATGTCGATCTCTCACAACAAGATTCCTTTGTTTTCGAGGGAGAGTATGATGATTGGAAGATTCGGATGCAAGCTCATCTAGCAGCTATGGATGATGACATGTGGTATGTCATCAAAGAAGGACCATTAAAATAATGAATCCCAATCTGGCGTTTGCTGTATCAAATGGCGAACCTCAGTTTCTTGAGAAAGCCAGACATGAATATACCCATGAGGACAAGAAAAAGGCGAACCTAGACAACGTGGCAAATGACATACTATTCAAGAGGCTGGACAAAGACAAGAACATGTTCAGCAAGATCAAGAACTATCCTACTGCTAAAGATATATGGGAGAAGCTAACCCAGATATGTGAGGGAAGCGATGAAATGAAGGAGAACAAACTAACAGTCGCTCAACAGAAGTATGAGTCCATAAAGATGAAGGATGGAGAGACCATGACTGAGTTCGACGAAAGATTCAGTGCAATTGTCATAGAGTTAACCAGCCTTGGGAAAGAATACAGTAACAGAGAGCCGGCACTGAAGGTCATGAGGGCGTTACCCAAGGAGTGGGACGTGAAGACAATGGGTATGAGGGAATCAAAAGACTTGAACAAACTGGAGTTGCACGATCTGTTTGCCAACTTGAAAGCCTATGAGTTTGAGTTGGAGACAAGAGCAGAAGCTGGTCCCTCCAGATCTCAACCAATGAAAGCCTTGGCAGCAAACACAACTACTGAACAGTGCTCTCCTAGCACCAGCAAGTCTGCCGACCAGCTCAGTGACGACGCCATGTCCCTCTTCGTAAAGAAGTTTGGGAAATTCATGAGAAGATCCTTTAACCCTTCTAATACTTATAATAACTATAATAAATCTGATAAATCTGTATCTGACGTGATATGTTTCAATTGTGAACGACCAGGGCACTTTGCAGCTGAGTGCAACAGGCCCAAGAAAGATGACAGATACAGAAGAGATGAGAACAAGGAGGATAGAAACAAGAGGAGGATCGGTACAACCGTGATGACAAGAATGTTGATAGAAATGTCGAAAGATCCAAGGAGAAATCCAAGGATACGCGGATGAGGATGAGAAGAGACAAGAAACCCAGCCGCAAGCATGATAGGAAAGTACTGGTTGCTGAGGAAAGCACCAAGAGCTGGGCAGATAGTGATTCAGATCTTCATCCAGCAGCTCATCATCAAGTGACAGTGAACAGGAGGAAGTTCATTGCCTCATGGCTGATCAAACTTCGGACGATGAGGTATTCGATTTCTCAAATATTGAATTTACACGAGAAGATCTTGTCACTGCACTAAATGACATGGTCAAAGAGTACATGAAGCTTTCTCACTCATTCGAGGAAGCTAAAGCTGAAAACATGAGTCTAAAAAGTAGTTCGATTGAATCAAGTTCTGATGAGCTTGAGGATATTGACAGCTTGAAGACTGAGTTGAGTAAGCTAACAGCTGAGAATGATGTGTTGAAATATGAGACCAGTGAGCTCAAAGCTGAAAACGAAGTATTGAAGCAAGTAGTGAGCGCCTGGAATCGGTATTCTAGATCTCTTCACAAACTGAACGAGAGTAAAAAACTAGCCAATGATAAGTCTGGTTTGGGATTCAATAGTAGTGAATTCAGTGAAGGAGAGACCAGTACTCAGTCACAGCAGGCCTATGACAAGTTCAATAAAATGAGCTTTGTCAAAGCTAATGTGACATATGACTGCTTTGAGTCGGTAAAATATGATGATCAGAACTCTCCAAAGTTGAGTGATAATGGAAAAGCTGGTATCGGCTTTTCAAAACCTGAGAACTTCAAGCCTAACTGGCTAAAGAACAAACTGGACAAAGACAAAGCGAAAGCTGGTCAAAAACCGTTTGTTCCTAACCAGCCGTGGCGTAGCTCAAAGAAGGTAAAAACTGGTTGGAAAAATACTCAGCCAAGGAGAGATTCATATGGTCAACATGTCAAATCTAACCTCAAAAGATCTCACGGTAATTTTGCACAGACTTTTATGGACCCACACACTGGAAATTCCGTAAGGATAATTCAAGTCTGGGTCTCGAAAGGGGTAATCCAATCTGGACCCAAGTAAAATTGGGTACCAAAAGCTGCTTGTTTGATTGCAGGATAACAGGTACAAAGCAGCAGCTGAAACAACATTGTGGTACCTGGATAGCGGCTGTGCAAGACACATGACAGGAAACAAAAAGCTGCTAACAGACGTCACACCACACAAAGGAGCTAAAATTGTGTTTGGTGACAATGCATACGGTAACACTGTGGGTAAGGGTAAGCTTATCCACGGTAACATCTCTATTTCTGATGTCCTTGTTGTTGATAATCTTAAATATAATTTGATTAGTATTAGTCAACTATGCGACAAAGGTTACATAGTCAAGTTTCAACAACACACATGCACGGTTCAAAAAGTCCAAGTGGTCTGACTGTGTTGGTAGGAAAAAAACGTTGGGGAAATTACATCATATACTGGTCAGATCAGAAGGAACCTGAACAGGTGTGCCTTGTAGCTGGTTCTTCCAAGAGCTGGCTGTGGCACCAAAGAATGAATCACTTAAACTTCAAAACACCTGCCAAGTTGAGTGAACATGATATGGTTTCTGGCTTGCCAAAAATTAGTTTTTCTAAGGATAAGATTTGTGCAGCCTGTCAGCTGGGAAAACAAATAAAATCAACTTTCAAAAATAAAGGCGAAAAACGTTCTACCCGCTGCCTTGAGCTCTTGCATATGGATCTCTTTGGTCCTATTTCAATCACGAGCTTAGGGGGAACGTCCTACACCCTTGCTGTTGTTGATGACTTTTCAAAATATAATTGGGTGCTATTTTTAAAATCAAAGTCTGAAACCGCCGACCAGCTGATAAGACTTTTAAAA
>KQ988973.1:36138-47159 GCA_001598015.1 Dorcoceras hygrometricum
GACTTATCCACTCGACAAATGGTAACCACTTGGAAAGTCCGAACGAGGGTAGTTCGATAGATCATCAGGTCACTATCTATCTGCATGCTCAGAACATCACAATATTCCCTACCAATGAAACATGGTACTTCGCATCGCAGATACTAGTCTCGAACTCGGGCGGCCTATCCTCAGTTTTGACGGCCCAATCGACTAGGAACATGTTCAGAATACACAGCGACTATTAGATGTGTTTCATGATAGCCGTCATACCCACTATCACATCTAACATACGCTTGAGTGCATTCTAGGTCTTTACTCAACGCAATTGTTAATCATCATACAACACAATGAAAAGTAAAGAATGCCATATAAGTAATGCGAATATCATATATAAAGATTGTTTCATACAAGAGTCTATAAACCCACACGCCACAAGTTGGCTAGTTGGGCATCTACTCTAACAGATTCAGCAGTTGGAACTATCAGTCGTAAGCTCCAGTGGAACAGTCAGTGATATTATCAGTCGATAGTTGATTTTAGCAGGATGTTTATTCAGAGGAAATCAGCAGATGAAATAATCGGCAGATGGTTATAAATCAGTAGGCGCAAGCTTTTGAAAGATAGCGTGTTTCGTTAAGGATTGCAAACGACAACGTTTATTTAAGACAAAACGACAGCTCTTGATTAAAGAGAAACGACGGCGTCTTGGACTTATGGTAAATTTCAGCCGTTGGAGGTTGCGCATATACACCCGCTGGTAGATCAGCAGATAGCTACAGTAGCTCAAACAACCAGCCGATGGAACGTAATGTTAGCGGTAGTTAAACGATGTCGTTTGGATAAATGGATACGACAGAGTTTTTTCTTCGCGCTAAGATTCAGTCGATGGATTGTGCGAAGGTGATAACCAGCAGGTACTTCTCTTAAGGGAAACCAGCAGATAGCTACAGTGATTTTGGACCAGCCGATACTTTTTGAAGTAAAATATTTCAAGCGACAAGCTGGTGCATATTGTCAGTCGTTGAAGCCATCAGCCGTTGTACATCTATCAGAGATTCAAGTCATCAGTAGTTGCGCGAACTATGAATCGATTCAAACGTTCATAAAATCAAGGGCGAATATTGAATCGTACATATGCCATTAATTGAGGGAACAGTATCAGTACTATTCTTGGTAAATGTTGAAATCGAAGACTATAAATAGCATAAGCTGGATTGAAGTAAAACATCCTTCACTCTCATTATCATCGCGGTCACGCTGTCAAAATACATTCTCGAGCTTTTCGCATATTGAAGTTATTCTAACAAAGCTCAAGACTCGAAGAACACTACTGTTGTTATTCATAGACAAACCTTCGAGTCCATTCTCTGGTTCATCTTGTTGAATCGAGTTTTTTTGTTTTAGAAACCAGAGAATTTTACAGCACTCAGAAACTGTATTCATTGTCATATTTATTGAGTCTGTAACGAACTGGCTTTGTGAAGCAGTTCAAAATATCATTTCGTTATTTATAACCAGCAGCAACGTCTGCGTGTGAAGTTAGTGAGTCTAGGAGTTCATACAAGTGCTGCTTGTGTGATCGGGTGTCTGCAGAAGGACTGTGTACATCAAATCTTCTAGTGATACCTTCCGAGGAGGAAGAAGGGGAGACGTAGGATATTTATATCCGAACTTCCAGAAACAAACACTTGACTCTTATCTTTTTACATTCAGCAATTTATTTACTGTTTATCTGTTCACAAATCGATTGGCCTCTTTCCGCACTATTTTTGTTGGCCAAGAGATTTGCATAAACTGAGATCCTTAAGTTTGGTAACTCAAACTTAAGTTAAGCAGTGCTTGTAAAACAGTTTAAAAGAGTTTCGAAAATCTAAAATCGAAAGGAGTTCATTCAAAACCCCCTCCCCCCCTTCTGAACTCCTATACGCATATTGATCCTATTTCTGGGACCATCAAAGAGGAGGAACAAGAGCTGTTCTAGGGCTGGTGAAGATTTAGCTCTGTTAATGTAATCTTTTTCGCTTCCGCAACTTTGATCTTTTTGTTTCAGATTGTAAAGACGATTTTTGGTTATGTAAAAGACGGGTTTTGAGCTATACTATGAAGCTTATTGTTTTACGATTTTATAATTGTTTAACATTGTTGATGTCATGAGTCTCGGTTTCGGGGCGTGACACCCAAGATAGATCTCACACAATGGACCAAGCCAACACAACAAATAAAACAAATAAAAAAGTAGAGGCCCAAAATATATTGTCCACATAACATGTGAAGCCCATTCCAGAATCATCCTTCGTCATTTTGTTTAACAATACAATATTGGTTGTTGCAAAAGAATATGACAGATGTCAACAAATCATTTGATAGATTGTGTATATATACAAAACTGTAAAATGAGAAACGTTGGCTGCAGAAGGAATCCAACAAACACCTTTTTCTTTGTAATGTGTTTTTTAACTATATCAAAGCATAGTGACTGGCATTTTTACAAATTTAAATAGTACAAACAGATTTCACTGAATCGATATTTTCCTGTTCTATGTGCATGGTTGATTTTACTAAAAATTTTTTTGATTAATTTGTTACTGGAACCTATTTATCATACAACCATATTATCGGTATTTCCAGATTTCTTCTTCAAACTACATACTTAAGTTAGATTTGTTTACAAAACCGGTTTCACACTGCAAGAAAAACAGGTAAATGTACAAAAAACCGTCGCTAATAACAACGGTGTAGATTGTGCCGTCTTTATTTGTTTTGTGCAATGGTGTTGTAAATTCCCTCATCAAGTTTACCGATGGATTATAACAATACATCGTAACATTTTAGCGACGGTTTGCTCATAGTTCTGTCTCTAACAAGAATTCTGAAAATTTGAACCATTGGAAAATACATAGCGATGGCATTGTTATGAATTTTATCGCAAATAACAATGACAATATTTTAAAAAAAAAAATGGCCAGACAATTTCCTTCGATTCAAGGATGCAGATAATCAAAAGCAATTAGTAGTTGATCTTGCAGATTACATTCTTGCCAGACAGGAAATTCATTTTTTGTTTTAAAAAAAATGAATATGCTGAACCTAATCCGATAATCAACAAACAATGATGATGATTAGCTTATAATGTTAGTGGACAATAAAGATCACAGAATAAACTAATAAATCTGTCATGGAAAAGTATAGGGTAAATATTGTTTCAGATCTATACATTATGCCCACTATTTCATTTCTCATCGAGGGGAATAAACTCTTGCCGAATTATAATTTAAGGTTCCTAAAAGGTGATCAAATCTGGGAAACCATGATCGACTTTAACATTTGATTGGGTATTCAAAGGGCTTGCAAATGGGTTCTTCTGCATGATATCTTCTTCAAACTTCTCCCATTGATCAGTGATAATTGTCCGAAATTCATCCCTCAGACAAGTCTTTTCATTGTAGTCGGCCTTGGAATTCTCTGCCACAACAATGGCTTTGTTGTCTTCCTTTCTTAAACCTTGGTCTGCTTCACTTTCCTCCGAGAACCCATTAACTATGTTTTTAAGTTCTTGAATTCCCTCCTCCGGCACTTTGTCGATGAGCGGTGATTCGGAGGCTTTTAAGACCATGATTTCCTGGCAGAAGTCGAAATACAATGAGAGTTCATCTGCTTGAAGAGTTGCCTTCTGCACAACTTTGAGAGCCATTACGGCTTCATCCTTGTTTGCTGAATAGATGTTTATCAAAACAATGGCAATCCCTTTGCAAATTCGGCTGTAAATATCGGAAACTTCCATGATTATTGCGTCCATTGCATCAAGAACTAGAGGGTTAAAGACTGCTCTTGACTGGGGCTTGATCTGAATTAATAAATCAACCAAAGACTGCAACTTTTGCAGAAAAACCAGCTCCTGTTTCATCGTCATACTCTCTCGTTTTTCCTCCATGTGCTGGAATATAAGAGTCGATTTCTGATCAAGAAACGCGTAATAATTGCGTATAAATGAATTGTAAGACCATGTTTTAGCCTGCCTAGAATGTAGATCCTTGAAATTTGAGAGATCAAAAGGCAACCTCCCTATTTCTTTGATGCATGGCGCCATGCAATTGATCACATTGTGCATAAGATACATTCCCTTCAGAGCCACAACCCAACTTTTCGTCTTTTCGAGGCGATTTGAGATGGACCATAGAAGGGGCTTGAGATTGATAGGGGAGAGGCGGATCCATCGACAGACACGTTCTATGCTACGTGAGTCGAACGATGATTCGTTATGGCTTGTGGATTTGATAATGAGATATTCAATATCAGGGTTGCGGAGGGCGGTCTGTCTTGATAAGTTTGTGAGCCAGAGACTGTTTTGGTCTTTTAATATGCCGGAGGCCCTCCTCCACAGCCCCATCTCCTCTTGAGGAGGCCCTGGAGGCCTGCCTTTTCAATTATTTCTCCGCTTTTCTTTGTTCTTTCTTTATGTTAGATGGAAATGCTATTAATGTAAGGAAGAATAATGTATAATTAATGCATGCACATTGAAAGAAAACGTGTTTCTAGGGAAAGTTTTAATATATAAGCATATGGAATATGAATAAAAAATTACATTTTAAAATGCATTATTTTTATATAATTTGTGGCCACCAGATTATCATCCTTAGGAAGATTTGATGGTATTCTATAAATATTTTTTATTTTCGAACTACAGATTATATAATTTTAATAATTAAACCATGCCTCGCACGTCTACGGGTGAAACTCCATTTAGCACGGTATATGGATTCGAGGTCATCTTGTCGGTGGAGATTGACGAATGCTTTGCCTGTATCGTGGAGTACAATGAAGGAACCATGGAACGATAAATCCACGACCGCTTTATGATAGAGTAAAAATGGGAACGATCTAGATTTCGTATGGAGATATGTCATCGTCTTATGATGTGAGCATATAACAAGCGAGTTCGAATATAGATTTCCAAAAGAATACACTCAAAGGTATGGAATTGACTACGTGAAAGTTAAGACACAAGCCCAACACAAAGGCCAGCATGCCAAAGATTCAGCTCAGGCCTTGTAATCCAAGACAGGAGCTGCTCCAGTATCTAAACCACCTTACCGATTAGCTCCATCAGAAATGAAAGAACTGAAGGAACAAATACAAGATTTGTTTGAGAAGGGGTTTATTAGACCAAGTACTTCCCCTTGGGGAGCCCCTGTTTTATTTGTTAAGAAAAAGGATGGAAATATGAGGTTATGTATAGATTATCGGGAGTTGAATAAATTAACGATTAAGAATAAGTATCCATTACCTAGGATAGAAGATCTGTTCGACCAATTGGGAGGGTCAGTAGTATTTTCTAAGATCGACTTGAGGTCTGGTACCACCAACTGAAAATTAAGGCAACTGATGTGTATAAAACAACCTTTAGAACTAGGTATGGCCACTATGAGTTCTTAGTTATGCCATTTGGACTTACGAATGCTCCATCAGCTTTTATGGATTTAATGAATAGGGTCTTCCAACCATTTTTGGACCAGTTTGTAGTAGTATTCATTGATGATATCTTAGTGTATTCTAAGACCAGATGTGAGCACGTTCAACATTGAGGACAGTACTCCAGATTTTGAAAGATAAGCAGTTGTTTGCTAAATTCAGCAAATGCGAGTTTTGGTTGGAGAAAGTGTCGTTCTTAGGCCATATAATTTCTAAGGATGGAATAGAAGTCGACCCAACTAAAGTAGAAGTTGTTCGGGACTGGCCAGTACCAAAGAATGTTGCAGAGATAAGGAGTTTCTTGGGTTTAGTTGGATATTATAGGCGATTTATCGAATGATTCTCTAAGATAGCTGTTCCCTTGACTACGTTAACTAGGAAATAGGTGAAATATAACTGGACAGTTGAATGTCAAAACAGTTTTGACAAACTGAAGCAAGCATTGATTGAAGCACCTGTGTTGACGATGCCAACTAATCAAGGAAGATTTGTAATTTATACTCATGCATCAAAGTTGGGACTAGGAGCTGTGTTGATGCAGGATCGTAAAGTAATATCATATGCATCTAGACAGCTGAAGGATCATGAGAAGAATTACCCAACGCATGATTTGGAATTGGCAGCTGTTGTCTTTGCCCTTAAGATATGGAGACATTATCTATATGGGGAGAAGTGTGAGATATTCACAGATCACAAGAGTTTGAAATACTTCTTTACCCAGAAAGAATTGAATATGAGGCAGAGGCGATGGTTGGAGCTGGTTAAAGATTACGGTTGTACGATCAGCTATCACCCAGGAAAAGCAAATGTGGTAGTTGATGCTCTAAGCAGGAAATCTGTTGGATTAGCTCAGCTGACTGTCCAGAAGCCGTTGGCAGCTGATATTGAAAAGTTTGGACTCGAGATACTGTCCAGAAGTAGCAGTGATATGATTTTAGCAAACCTCTCAGTAAGATCAAATTTGATAGACCAAATTCGAGAAGGTCAGCCACAAGATGAACAATTGCAGAAATGGGTTAAACAAGATAAAGAAAGAGGCAGCAGCCTCTATTTTTCAGAAGATGGAATTGTTAGGTTTATGGGCAGAATCTGGGTACCTCAAGTAGATGATTTGAGAGCTGATCTTTTGAAAGAAGCTCATACGGCTCCATATTCAGTACATCCAGGAAGTACTAAAATGTATAAGGACCTCCAGCAGTTGTACTGGTGGCCAGGAATGAAGAGGGATGTTGCTAGATTTGTAGCTGAGTGTTTGACGTGTCAGCTGGTGAAGGCAGTACATCCAAGGAAGTACTAAAATGTATAAGGACCTCCAGCAGTTGTACTGGTGGCCAGGAATGAAGAGGGATGTTGCTAGATTTGTAGCTGAGTGTTTGACGTGTCAGCTGGTGAAGGCTGAACATCAGCGACCGGCTGGATTATTAAAACCACTGTCTATTCCAGAATGGAAGTGGGAATTATAGCGATGGATTTTGTAACTGGATTACCAAGGACTGAAGTATATAACTCCATCTGGGTTATAATTGATAGACTCGCTAAGTCTGCTCATTTCTTGCCAGTTAAAACAACATATGAGGTGAGCAGATACGCAGATTTATATGTTAAGGAAATAGTGAGGCTACATGGTGTTCCAGTTTCTATTGTATCAGATAGAGATCCTAAGTTTACATCAGCATTTTGGAAAAGTCTACATAAAGCTATGGGTACAAAGCTGACATTCAGTACTACGTTTCACCCCCAGACTGATGGACAATGTCAGGCCTCGTGCACAACACAGAGCTAAATCACGTAAAACACAGCGGAAGCACATAAAAAATGGTTAAAATTTTTCGCTTTTGGCGTGACGAAGAAAACATAATTTTAAAATACCACGTTATGTCAAAATATCCCAGTTTCATAAAGATACACAACCCAAACAGCCATAATATACTCGCATAGCATTTAAACAAGTATTAGTCAACCAATACAACAACTGGATACACAAAGCACAGGACACTCCCCGGCTTATAAAACTGATACATATATGCTATATGCTAACTGGGACACTCCTACATCAACTGGAGCACCTCCGACTGGATCAACACCAAGACCAGCGGAATAACCTGGGACACCTGAACAACAGATAGGAAAAAAAACCACCAGCCCCATAGGGACATCGGGGTCAAACCCCAGTACGAAGAGCAACGTAAGTACAGCAATCAGATACAGCATGCAATGTATCATGTCGTGCAAATGCATGAGCGATACAAGGATCATAGGTAACAACCGGAAAGCCAAACGAACGGTACAACAACAAATGTGACACATCACCGGGCTTCGGAAGCTACCCGATCGCACCCCGTGGAAAATAGAGTTACTCATCATCAACACACGCGCGGGCGCCACCCGCCGGGTCGCACGGAATTGCTAGTGGACACAACCACCCGCCAACCTCTATCCAGGTCACTACAACTGAGGACTGGGAACAACTCAACCAACATCCTCCAGCTGCACTCAATCGTGGTTATGCAACACAGCACCGCGCCACGAGAGAAAAGCTCCTCCAGAGCCACATGTATAGCATGGCTGTCAAAGGAATCAAGGGCCCGATATGCTATGCAGATGCATTACAATGCTCAACATGAAATGGATGCTTGCAATGCCAATAACTACATGCAACAACATATTGTCATACGCATATATGGCCACACAACAAGAATATAACCATGCAGGAATACAACCAGCTCAAGCTACTGTTAGAGTAGATGCCCAACTAGCCAACTTGTGGCGTGTGGGTTTTATAGACTCTTGTATGAAACGATCTTTATATATGATATTCGCATTTGTTTATGGCGTTCTTTATTTTCATTATGATTATAATGTTAACAATTGTGTTGGATAAAGACCTAGAATGCACCATAGTGTATGTTAGATGTGATAGTGGGTATGACGGCTATCATGAAACACATCTAATAGTCACTGTGTATTCTGAACTCATTCCTAGTCGATTGGGCCGTCAAAATGAGGATAAGGCCGCCCGAGCAAGAGACTAGCATCTGCGATGCGAAGTACCATGTTTCATTGGTAGGGAACATTGTGATGTTCTGAGCATGCAGATGGATAGTGACCTGGTGATCTATCGAACTACCCTCGTTCGGACTTTCCAAGTGGTTACCATTTGTCGAGTGGAAAAGTCCGAGGTCTTGGTTTTACTGATTAGTCATCACGACTCGAAACGTCATTGAGACTCTACATGATAGGCGTCTCACTTTGACCCATTTGCCGACTCACTTGGGGTCATTAGGCGGTGGGATTGGGTGAGATCCCGATGCATGTAGGAGTCGATGCATCGTTGTCGAGGATTCACCGCTCGCTCTCATGCGTGGATATCCTATGCTATCTGAGGGGATAATAGTGTATAAATCTCTATCCAGAGTACTAGAAGTGTTTTAGGTAAATGGGTTTACCTAGTAACACTCGCGATGTCACTATTCGATCTCCAAGATGTATGCATAGCTATCGAATCTCTAGAGACTCTCGATTTACCAATGGTCGTTGATCTGATCGGGATATATGTGATGAAAGGACCATACTGTATGCTAACCACGACCAACTGGTTCTTGCAGGCACTATCAGTGATACCTAGGGGATCATGGGGCGATGTTGCTAGGCGCTTTACCATGATCCGATGGGCAAGTCCGAAATTGTGATTTCGGAGCCGCAATGGTTGCGGGTCCACGGCTAGCTGTATCCCTGAACCATTGAGGGTCACACAAGTACTGGATTCATGATTCCCGCACAGAAACTGAGCTCAATGTGTTGAGCATACGAAGAGGATTTTAGAGAGTGCGACTTCCTAAAAGTCAACAGGGGTCAAATTGCGATTTCCCGCTGTTGAGGGGCAAAACTGTCATTTTGGACTAGGTATCTGAAAAATTGTTTTTCACGTCATAACATTCAGTTTTGGAAACTGATTCGATCGGTCTGATCTGATCGTCGATCGGAGTTATGATGAAACCGCAGTGATTTAAATGAACTGAATGTTACATATGGACCTGAGTATGACCCAAGTCCATTGGGCCGGTTCAAGCCCATCTATCACCTTTATTAAGTTAAGATGATTAGGGCTTGATCACACAAGACTCATAACCTAACCCTAGCTCCCAATTCGGCCGCCCCCTCCTCTCCAAGCCTCACGCACGCCGCCGGCCGCCGCCGTGTGCCGCCGCCTTCCGCCGCCCGCTTCGTGATCGGACTTGTTTCGATCACCGCGACGAGGTGTTTCCGATCGTGCCAAAATCCATCAGCTTTCTAGTGCAGGCTGATTGGAGGAATATTGAATCCGGTCTTGGACCTGATTGGAGAATCTACCGCCGCCTACCGTGAAGAGCCAGTTTTCTTGTAAATCTGGTTGGAGCCAGGCACCTAGACGCCAGCAAGGTGACAATTTTTAACATCCTATGTATGATTTTGTTGCCTTTATTGAATGTATTGAACGCTTTCCGGGGTTAATTTTGTTTTCCGCTGCGCCCCCAGGAAGTGGGATCCGGATCTGCCACCGCCTATTCCAACAGTGGTATCAGAGCACAGGCTCGGATCCTTCAATACATTGTTTCCTGAATTGCATGGATCTCAAAATTTTGAAATTGAAAACAAATTTTTTTTTAAAGTTGCTGCCGGCCGCCGTCGTGTGCGGCGGCGACCATCCGTCGCGCGCGCGCTTTGGCGCGCGCGACACCATCGCGCGCTAGCCATCCTGAGGTCGCGCGCTGGCCGTGCGATCATATCATTCTGGTCGAATGGTTGGGCAGCAGCCCATGCGCGACAGGTTGCGCAACTGCTGGGCGCGACGCAGGGAGGAGCCGCGCGAGTCGCGGTCGCGCGCGGCACAAGGCCGCGCGCGATTTGGTGGCGTCGCCCGCCGCCATGCGGCCGCCGTCCGATGATGTCTCCGACGACGTTGCGACGGCTGACTTCTTATAGGTTTAGTTCGGGCCTGTCCCGGGCAGCCCATGAAGTTTTCGGGCCGATATTCGATATCGGGCCGATTTTGGTCGATTTTGAAATTTTGAGATTTTTGGGCCTAAAATTGTTTTAAGCCCAATTTAATGCAATTAAAATTGTAAAATATGATTTTAATTGTGAAATATGATTTTATAATTAAAATATGATTTTGTGGATTAAAATATGATTTTATCGACAAAATGCGATTTTATTAAAAAATGCCATTTTATGAATAAAATATGATTTTGTGGTAAATAATTTGATTATTTAATTTATGCAAGTTAATTAGATTGATTGCATGTTTGGGATGATCGAGAGCCATGCCCAATGTGTTAGGTGTATGCTTTAGGTTTTGCGATTTCGGTTGTATTTAATATTGTTGATTATCATTTATTAAAGTGGGTCTGTTTGTGGCCCGTTCCCACCCCTTAAAATTGTATCCCTTATGTGTCATGGAAATTTAATTGTAAATTACTAGACTTAGTGGGAGGACATTTGAAGATGGTGGGCCCATGACGATCAAAGATATTGAAGACCGAAGATCTGTAAAACCGGAAGCAAATGTAATAGGATTGCATTGCATATTG
>KQ988973.1:85421-98919 GCA_001598015.1 Dorcoceras hygrometricum
GGTCCTTTCAACACATATATCCCGATCAGATCAACAATCATTGGTAAATCGAGAGTCGCCAAAGATCCGATAACTATGCATATATCTTGGAGATCAAATAGTCGCGAGTGTTACTAGGCAAACCCATTTACCTAAAACACATCCAGTACTCTGGCAGAGATTTATCACACTATTGTCTCCTCATATAGCATAGGATATCCACGCATAAAAGCGAGCGGTGAATCCTCGACAACGAAGCATCGACTCCTACATGCATCGGGACCTCACCCAATCCCGCCACCTAATGACCCCAAGTGAGTCGGTAAACGGGTCAAAGTGAGGCGCCTATAATGTAGAGTCTCAATGACGTTTCGAATAGTGAGGACTAATCAGTACAACCAAGACCTCGGACTTATCCACTCGACAAATGGTAACCACTTGGAAAGTCCGAACGAGGGTAGTTTGATAGATCACCAGGTCACTATCCATCTGCATGCTCAGAACATCACAATGTTCCCTACCAATGAAACATGTTGCTTCACATCGCAGATGCTAGTCTCAATCTTGGGTGGCCTTATCCTCATTTTGACGGCCCAATCGACTAGGAACGAGTTCAGAACACACAGTGACTATTAGATGTGTTTCATGATAGCCATCATATCCACTATCACATCTAACATACACTATGGTGCATTCTAGGTCATTATCCAACACAATTGATAACATTATTACATAATGAAAATAAAGAATGCCATAAAGAAGTGCGTATTTCATAAATAAAGATCGTTATACACAAGAGTCAATAAAACCCACACGTCGCAAGTTGGCTAGTTGGGCATCTACTCTAACACCAGTATCTAAACCACCTTACCGATTAGCTCCATCAGAAATGAAAGAACTGAAGGAACAAATACAAGATTTGTTGGAGAAGGGGTTTATTAGACCAAGTACTTCCCCTTGGGGAGCCCCTGTTTTATTTGTTAAGAAAAAGGATGGAAGTATGAGGTTATGTATAGATTATCGGGAGTTGAATAAATTAACGATTAAGAATAAGTATCCATTACCTAGGATAGAAGATCTGTTCGACCAATTGAGAGGGTCAGTAGTATTTTCTAAGATCGACTTGAGGTCTGGATACCACCAACTGAAAATTAAGGCATAGTATCCATTACCTAGGATAGAAGATCTGTTCGACCAATTGAGAGGGTCAGTAGTATTTTCTAAGATCGACTTGAGGTCTGGATACCACCAACTGAAAATTAAGGCAACTGATGTGTATAAAACAGCCTTTAGAACTAGGTATGGCCACTATGTGTTCTTAGTTATGCCCTTTGGACTTACGAATGCTCCATCAGCTTTTATGGATTTAATGAATAGGTTCTTCCAACCATTGTTTGACCAGTTTGTAGTAGTATTCATTGATGATATCTTAGTGTATTCTAAGACCAGATGTGAGCACGTTCAACATTTGAGGACAGTACTCCAGATTTTGAAAGATAAGCAGTTGTTTGCTAAATTCAGCAAATGCGAGTTTTGGTTGGAGAAAGTATCGTTCTTAGACCATATAATTTCTAAGGATGGAATAGAAGTCGACCCAGTTAAAGTAGAAGCTATTCGGGACTGGCCAGTACCAAAGAATGTTGCAGAGATAAGGAGTTTCTTGGGTTTAGCTGGATATTATAGGCGATTTATCCAAGGATTCTCTAAGATAGCTGTTCCCTTGACTACGTTAACTAGGAAACGGGTGAAATATAACTGGACAGTTGAATGTCAAAACAGTTTTGACAAACTGAAGCAAGCATTGATTGAAGCACCTATGTTGACGATGCCAACTGATCAAGGAAGATTTGTAATTTATACTGATGCATCAAAGTTGGGACTAGGAGCTGTGTTGATGCAGGATCGTAAAGTAATATCATATGCATCTAGACAGCTCACGAGAAGAATTACCCAACGCATGATTTAGAACTGGCAGCTGTTGTCTTTGCCCTTAAGATATGGATACATTATCTATATGGGGAGAAGTGTGAGATATTCACAGATCACAAGAGTTTGAAATACTTCTTTACCCAGAAAGAATTGAATATGAGGCAGAGGTGATGGTTGGAGCTGGTTAAAGATTACGATTTTACGATCAGCTATCACCCAGGAAAAGCAAATGTGGTAGCTGATGCTCTAAGCAGAAAATCTGTTGGATTTGCTCAGCTGACTGTCCAGAAGCCGTTGGCAGCTGATATCAAAAAGTTTGGACTCGAGATACTGTCCATCAGTAGCAGTGATATGATTTTATCAAACCTCTCAATAAGATCAAATTTGATAGAACAAATTTGAGAAGGTCAGCCACAAGATGAACAATTGTAGAAATGGGTTAAACAAGATAAAGAAAGAGGCAGCAGCCTCTATTTTTCATAAGATGGAATTGTTAGGTTTATGGGCAGAATCTGGGTACCTCAAGTAGATGATTTGAGAGCTGATCTTTTGAAGAAGCTCATACGGCTCCATATTCAGTACATCCAGGAAGTACTAAAATGTATAAGGACCTCCAGCAGTTGTACTGGTGGCCAGGAATGAAGAGGGATGTTGCCAGATTTGGAGCTGAGTGTTTGACGTGTCAGCTGGTGAAGGCTGAACATCAGCGACCGGCTGGATTATTAAAACCACTGCCTATTCCAGAATGGAAGTGGGAATGTATAGCGATGGATTTTGTAACTGGATTACCAAGGACTGCTCAAGGATATAACTCCATCTGGGTTATAATTGATAGACTCACTAAGTCTGCTCATTTCTTGCCAGTTAAAACAACATATGAGGTGATCAGATACGCAGATTAATATGTTAAGGATATAGTGAGGCTACATGGTGTTCTAGTTTCTTTTGTATCAGATAGAGATCCTAAGTTTACATCAGCATTTTGGAAAAGACTAGATAAATCTATGGGTACAAAGCTGACATTCAGTACTGTGTTTCACCCCCAGACTGATAGACAATCAGAAAGGGTGATTCAGATTTTAGAAGACTTGCTTAGAGCTTGTATTGTGGATTTTACAGAAAGTTGGGATCGAAATTGCCACTGGTAGAGTTTTCCTACAATAACAGTTTCCAAGCTTCGATTCAAATGGCTCCATATGAAGCACTCTACGGCCAAAAGTGTAGGACCACTTCATTGGGATGAAGTTGGAGCACGAGCTGGTTTAGGACCGGACGTAGTGGAGCAAACAGCAGCAGATGTTAGAAAAATAAGAGAAAGAATGAAAGCTGCTCAAAGTCGACAGAAAAGTTATGCAGATAATCGAAGAAGGGAACTGAATTTTGAGATAGGTGATCACGTATTTTTGAGAATAGCTCCAATGAAAGGAGTTATGCGTTTTGGAAAGAAAGGAAAACTGAGTCCAAGGTATATTGGACCATATGAAATTTTGGAGAAGATAGGAACATTAGACTGTTAGAGTAGATGCCCAACTAGCCAACTTGTGGCGTGTGGGTTTATAGACTCTTGTATATGACAATCTTTATATATGATATTTGCATTTATTTACGGCGTTCTTTACTTTCATTGTGTTGTATGATGATTAACATTGCGTTGAGTAAAGACCTAGAATGCACTATAGTGTATGTTAGATGTGATAGTGGGTATGACGGCTATCATGAAACACATCTAATAGTCACTGTGTATTCTGAACACGTTCCTAGTCGATTGGGCCGTAAAAATGAGGATACGGCCGCCCGAGCTCGAGACTAGTATCTGCGATGCGAAGTACCATATTTCATTGGTAGAGAACATTGTGATGTTCTGAGCATGCAGATAGATAGTGACCTGGTGATCTATCGAACTACCCTCGTTTGGACTTTCCAAGTGGTTACCATTTGTCGAGTGGATAAGTCCGAGATCTTGGTTGTACTGATTAGTTCTCACGACTCGAAACATCATTGAGACTCTACATGATAGGCGTCTCACTTTGACTCGTTTGCCGACTCACTTGGGGTCATTAGGCGGCAGGATTGGGTGAGATCCCGATGCATGTAGGAGTCGATGCTTCGTTGTCGAGGATTCACCGCTCGCTGACATGCGTGGATATCGGATAAGTCCGAGATCTTGGTTGTACTGATTAGTTCTCACGACTCGAAACATCATTGAGACTCTACATGATAGGCGTCTCACTTTGACTCGTTTGCCGACTCACTTGGGGTCATTAGGCGGCAGGATTGGGTGAGATCCCGATGCATGTAGGAGTCGATGCTTCGTTGTCGAGGATTCACCGCTCGCTGACATGCGTGGATATCCTATGCTATCTGAGGGGATAATAGTGTATAAATCTCTGGCTAGAGTACTAGAAGTGTTTTAGATAAATGGGTTTACCTAGTTACACTTGCGATGTCACTATTCGATCTCCAAGATGTATGCATAGCTATCGGATCTTTAGCGACTCTTGATTTACCAATGGTCGTTGATCTGATCGGGATACATGGATTGAAAGGACCGTACTGTACGCTAACCACGACCAACTGGTTCTTGCAGACACTATCAGTGATACCTAGGGGATCATGGGGCGATGTTGCTAGACGCTTTACCATGATCCGTTGGGCAAGTCCGAAATTGTGATTTCGGAGCCGCAATGGTTGTGGGCCCACGGCTAGCTGTATCCATGAACCATTGAGGGTCACATAAGTACTGGATTCGTGATTCCCGCACGGAAACTGAGCTCAATGTGTTGAGCACTTGAGAAGGATTTTAGGGAGTGCGACTTCCTGAAAGTCAACAGGGGTCAAATCGTGATTTCCCACTGTTGAGGGGCAAAACTGTCATTTGGACTAGGTGATCTGAAAAATCGTTTTTCGCATCATAATATTCAGTTCTGGAAACTGAGTCGATCGGTTCGATCGGATCGTCGATCGGAGTTATGATGAAACCGTAATGAATTAAACGAACCGAATGTTCATATAGGGACTTGGGCCTGACCCAAGTCCAATGGGCCGGTTCAAGCCCAAGTATATTTAATATATACACTAATGTGATTAGGGCTTAATGAATTGATTACCACACTACTCTAAACCCTAGAGCACCCATTCGGCTGCCTCCTTCTCCTCACTAGCCGCCACCGCCGTCGGCCACCACGCCGCCGCCGCCGCCCCTCGCAGGAGTTGCTCCGGCCAACTTTTCGAGGAGTTTCCTTCCATGTTAATCTCGTCAGGCCTTCTAGTGCAGGCTGACTAAGGAGTCTCCCTTCCGGTCGTGGACCTGATTGACGAATCTACAGCCGCCTACCGTGAAGAGCCGGTCTTCTTGTAATTCCGGTTGGAGCCAGGCGCAAGTCGCCAGTAAGGTAATCTACTAATCATCCTATGAATGGTTTATAGCATGATTTTATTGTATTGAACGTTTCCCGGCGCCAAATTTTAAACTTCCGCTGCGCCACCAGGAGACGGGATCCGGATCCGCCACCGTTACTCCAACATAGACTATCGATTAGCACTGCCACCGCAGCTGTCAGCAGTACATAATATTTTTCATGTATCAGCTTTGAGGAAATATGTTCCCAATCTTTCGCATGTGCTAAGTCATGAACCAATCCAATTAGCACCAGACTTGAGCTCTGAATAGCGACCAGAAAGAATTCTCCTCCGAGAAATTAGAAGATTAAGAAACCGTAGCATTCATATGGTTAAGATACAATGGACTAACCAGTCGGAGCGAGAAGCAACGTGGGAAACATAAGCTGATATGCTAAGTCTTTACCCTTATTTATTTGGTACGTAAATTTCGAGGACGAAATTTCAATAAGGAGGGTAGAGTTGTAACGCCCCAAAATCCATAGGACCACATTATGCATTTTGTTCATTTTATAGATTTAAAATGGCATGTTGAAATGTTATGCATTTCTGTTTTAAGTGATTTTGATTTATACATTAAAAGGAAAGAAATATGGGTTCGAAAATAATGTTTTGATGCTTCCAAATGTTTTCCAAAAAGTTTATGATGTTTTAAAAGTATTGCGGATTCGAGTTTAATCCAAGAATGTTTATGAATGTTCTTCCTTTCAGTAGTCGTAATATCAGAATTTGATAGCTATGTAATCGGTAGTTGCTAGTTGAATCAGTATAAAGTCTGGTTTGATAGGTAACGGCTGATAGCATAGATGTTGTTTTGATGTTAAAAATATCAAGTCAAATTCCAGCAGTTGCACTATTCATTGCGACTGGTACTATTCCTTGCGTCTGGTTTCACGTATGTTAGCGCTTTTCTTGCGGCTGGTTGATGAGCTAACAACATCGTTTCATTTATTCGTGGTCATTTCTGATAACAGATATTCTTACGTCTGTTTATTCTTATTATCAGACTTTCATACGTCAGCTTCTTAAAGCAACGACATCGTTTTACACTTATTCCCAAGTCGCGTTGTTAGCGATTATTATTACGACTGGTTCAAACTAACGACGTTGTTTCCTTAAGTTGTAGCTGTCAACAGATAGTTACTGTTCATATTAGCAGATATTCTTACGTCATTATGTCAGTTTCTTACTTCAACGACATCGTTTCATTTAATACGTTTGTTTTTAGTAAAAAGACCTTGTAGCTGGTTTCTTTTAGCAATACCCGTGAACAGAAATCTGTTTTGTTTCATAGTACTGTTCCATTTTCTTGCGACTGGTTCCTGTCTTGCGACTGGTTCCTATTCATTGCGACTGGTTTATCTTACGACTGGTTTCATTTCAATAATATGTTTCCAAAAGCTGAATTCGATACTCAGTAAAATTTTAAAAGTGGAAGCAAAAGTTTTAAATGATGGAACCCGAGGATTTTAAGAAGGAAAGTTTAAAGAGAAGGATGTTAAAGGAACAAAAGTTTATTTTAAGATTTATGGCAAAGATAACATAAGGTCATAATGGGTGAGGTGAGCAGCTATCAGTTGCCCTCCCATAAAGAGAATGGTGAGCAAACGTCTATATGTCGGTTTCCCTAATGCAAAGAAGGCAAAGGCTAAGGCTGATATCAGTAGTCACTTGATCAGGTGCAACACGGACCTAAGGAGAGCTTCTGAGCCATAAATCTAAGGAAAAATGATAATGATGTTGAGATTTGGGCTATTATCCCCTGTCTCCAAGTTTATGAAAGAAAGAATGAATGTTTATGAAATGTTTACGAAAGAAAATGATATTGCTCATTGATGTTCCTTTAACTTATGTATTGATCAGATGTCCACCTGCGTATTTGAACTTGTTATTATTCAGGTTTTACTTGCTGAGCCCCTAGGCTCATTAGCTTTTAAAATGGTGCAGGTGCGACAGCTGGAGAGCGAATATAAGATGAAACTTGAATCAGCTGCTGGGCGGTGTGTGTTTGTCAAAGGCCAGCGTTTTCCGTGTCATAGCTGATGTTGTTTTGTTTTAGAATGTACTGTATTAGATCAGTTGCAACAGTTGTATATTTATATAGAATATCAGCTGTTGTAAATAGCAATTGCAATTTATAATAAAGTCTGTTTTTCCGCAAATGTTTCCAGTAGTTGGCGCGCAATGGAGTATCTGTTAGATTTTGTTTTCATGTTTTCAGTTTCTTTCAAAGTTATAAGAAATACAGCTTATAACAAATTGTCTTTCAGCCCTTCTTTTTATTCGAAAATTTTTATTTACCCCAATTCGTGATTCCCGTGGGTTCGGGCGTCACACCTCTTCTCTTTTCTCCTCGCTTCAATGAGCAAGAGTTCTCAGAGTCAATGATTGGCTGTCACACGTCATCCCAAATCTGGACGAGAGTCACACAGCTCTTCGCTACTCGCTCTAAAGCACGAGTGATGCAGTACAAGCTTCAACTTTAGACACTGAAGAAAGGAGTCCTCGGTATGAAAGATTACCTTGGGAAAATGAAAGAATATATCGACGTCCTTGCTGCTATGGTCACGGTGTACCTGAAGATGATCAAATATTATATATTCTTGGTGACATTGGAGTGGAGTATGAATCAGTAGTTGTTCATGTTACATCTCGAGCAGACACCCTAAATCTGTCAGAAGTCAGTGCTCTTCTTTTGGCTCATGAAGGAAGAATTGAGTCCTACAACACCAATGCAGTCTCCTCCACCCCTACTGTCAATGTCACTATGGTTTCTTCTCAAAAGAAAACTGAAAACTCTTCAAAATCTTATGCTGCTACCTCACAGCCAGGTTATAGAGGTCGAGGGAGAGGAAGACATGGTTGAGGAGGCAGAAGACCCTGGCACAACAACAGCCGACCAGTATGCCAAATCTATGGGATACCAAGACATGTAACTGAAATTTTCTATTACAGATTTGATAAGGAGTACATTCCCAAGACAAATGGTGCTCCTCGTTCATCACAACAGAAATTTGGTTGCTCATATGCCTCATATCAACCCTCTGTATTTGCTTCCATCACGTCAGAACCAGCAAATGATGAATGGTGGTATCCAAATTCTGGAGCCTCACACCATGTCAGTAATGATCTTGGTAATCTCTCGATAAGCACGAAGTACACAGGAGGTAGCAAGGTTCACATGGGGAATGGAGCAGGTTTGTCTATCTCTCATGTTGGTGAATGTAGTCTCACTCCTTCCCATTTCTCTCGATCTTTTCGTCTAAAAAATCTACTTCACGTTCCTCTCATCACTAAAAATCTAGTCTGTGTTAGTAAGTTTGATCAGGATAATCATGTCTACTTTGAATTCATCCACGTTTTTTTCTTGTCAAGGACCAAGCAACCCACGCGGCACTCCTCCATGGAACTTTTCATAATGTCTCTATAGGTTCCACCTTGGCTCTCTGTCTTCCACCTCTTCTCCCAGCCCGGAAGCTTGTCTCAATCTACCGTATCTCCAATCAAAGACCATGACCCACCTCCTCAGCTCTCTACATACGGTTGAAAAATGGCATTTTAGATTGGGCCATCCATCTCTTGCCACTGTCAATAGAGTCTTGCGTAGTTGTAATATCAATGTTTCTAGGAATGCTCATAGTCTCACTTTCTTTCTATTCATGCCAACTTGGCAAGAGCCATCTGCTTCCATTTCCTCACTCTGTAACTAAATTTTATGCACCTTTTGAAGTAATATACTCTGATCTTTGGGGCCCGTCACATATCCCTTCACGTAATGGCTCTCGATATTATATAAGTTTTGTTGATGCTTATACTCGTCACACATGGATATACTTCCTTAAATTAAAATCGGAAGCCACTCAAACCTACCTTAACTTTCAAAATTTGTTGAAGTTCACTTCAACGCTAAAATCAAAGCTCTCCAAACTGATGGAGGTGGTGAGTTTCGTTCTCTAACTGCTCACTGTCACCTCACTGGAACGTCTCATCGGTTTTCCTGTCCCTTACCTCTCAACAAAATGGTGTCGTCGAATGCAGACATAGCCGGTATCTCTCTGTTAGCTCATGCTTCCTTACCTTTTGAATTCTGGGAAGATGCTTTCTCCGCTGCTGTCTTTCTCATCAATCGCCTTCCGTCTCCTTCTCTTCATGACAAATCTCCAGTTTTCTGTCTATACAATCGGGATCCTGGTTATTCTCACCTTCGAGTCTTTGGTTGTCTCTGTTTTCCCTGTCTTCATCCCTACAATCACCATAAGATTGCCTTCCATTCTGCTCCATGCACGTTTCCTGGGTACAGTGACAGGCACAAAGGTTACAAATATATGTCACCAGACGCCTGTGTGTAAGGCCCGATGCACATACAGAGACAACTCACGCAAATAATAACGACG
The DNA here is from genome assembly GCA_001598015.1 of Dorcoceras hygrometricum. Lineage (NCBI taxonomy): Eukaryota > Viridiplantae > Streptophyta > Magnoliopsida > Lamiales > Gesneriaceae > Dorcoceras > Dorcoceras hygrometricum. The sequence goes on from KQ988973.1 coordinate 95,123, forward strand.
GAAGCATAAAAAGTGGCTAAAATTTTTCTCTTTGACCTGACTTGAAAATCATAAATTTTAAATTATACTTATACTTAAAATATTGGTTTTACCACCAACCAAAAACTGAAAGCAACAATTACGAATACATCAAGAATCAAAAGACAAGCCAACATAAAACCAAATCTGCTTACAACGATAGCACAGGGCATTCCCCGACGACAACACCAATACATACGGATATATATATATATATATATATATATATATATAGGGGACACTCTAATCAACCTCTGGGGTCATCACCAGCTGACTCATCTCCACGGCAAGCTGAATAACCTGAATGGAACATAACAAACCAAACAGCCCCAAAGGGATGGGGTCAAACCCCAGTACGGAGAGCAACTTACAGCAAGTAGACAACAACAGATATAAGTATGAATGTGCTATGCATGAGGACAGCAGGCTACAATGTAAACAGGAGGCCAAAGGAGCTCAAGAACAACCAACAGCTTACACAAGTCGAAAAAGAGAAGTGGCCACGATGTATGTGAGAGCGTGGTATCTATCCACTCGTCCCAACATACTGTACCAGAAGCATAAGCCAAATTACTTGACCTGCTGTTGCCAAAGCTCATGAGAGCATGGTAGCTATCCACTCGTCTCATAGCGGCTAACAACTAGATGAGGAGCACGGTATTGCCGCTCGTCCTCACTAAAAGCATCCTGGTATGCACGAGTTAGCACAACAACAAACAGCTCAATAGGGAAAATGCATGTATGCAGAAACAGTAGCTTGCAATAACCAGCACAGAACAGCAGCAAGCAACAACAATAGGATAGCATACACACTGCACACATACCAGCAAGCATACATAAATATCCAAGCTTATCCCAAAGCTGTAATACTAGCTCAAATCCGTACCTTAGCTTCAGTGCTATAATTAACACAACGAAAGTCCCGAACACTCAGATCTAAAACCTGAACAGAAGAACCAATCGACAGGAATACCAACAGACGACACACTGTAGCTTTTTCATGTTCCTCTTTTAGCTTCTCAAATCCCTCAAAAGCAGTGTAGAAGTAAGCGTCTTGGAGAGGAGAACTCAACGCTATCAACTTCACTCAAAGCTGTGTCGTCTACCACCGGGAATCGGAGTAGATAGGTTACGGTGAACAGTAAGAGTTTCGCTACAGTAGAGGGTATGTTTACGGGGAGAGATATTTCTAAGTGTTGAGAAACAATGGCATGCACCAGGTCAAAGTCCTCTATTTACATAACTTAAATCCGCCAAATCTGGTGAACAGTAGCCACCGACAACTCAGGGCTCCCAGCTGGTACCAACTCAGATATTAGCTGTAACACCTAGAGTTTCTGACTACGTAGAAATGAGTGCATGACTAGGGGGAATTATTTATGATTTTATGCTGCATGGTATGTATGTGTTATTTTCAGTCTGCTTGAGCTACGGATGCGCGGACGAAATTAGGGTCGATCGGAATGAAAATGATTTTGAGATTTTTAAGTTATGGGATTTTTAAGAATGAAATTATTTTATTTTAAGCAACAATTTCTGAAACTTAGGATTTTATAATTATTTTGGAGGGGAACCCGTTTTTCGCCTATACGGGCTGATATATTGAGTTTTTGGGCATTTTAAATTATGAGGAGGCCTAGATTTCAAAATTATGTAACCATTAAAGCCCAACTATGAGTTTTAAGCACCTTTTTAATTTAATTACAGGGGAAACCTTGTATTTTTCATAATTTAAAACCAAAGGGGTCAATTTTGGCACACATTATTTTCATAACTCAAATTCTTGCACTTGACCTAGCCTCCTCATCACTCACAGCCGTCCCCTCCTCCCCACAACTCACAAAATTCAAACCTTTCATCCATTGAAGAAGCTTGGCGATCCATAGCCGGTTGCGCCCCGATCTCACGCCTACAACGTCCGTACCTCGCAGATCTACATCTTCTTCAAACCAGGCATGTGATATCCATTTTTTTCTCGCCATTTAAATCATATTAAACTTTTTTAATGGAATTATGCATGAACTTTATGTGCCTTTTTCAGATCCATGCATCTACGATTGAATTCATGCATCACACGTAAATTGCTACCATGTTTACTCGACTTTTCTTGTGTTGCTCGGTTCGTGGTTGGCCCAGGGGTCACGGCTCATGGTCAGGTGGTCGACTGAGGGTCCTTAGATGTGTAGAAGTGGGCCAGATCAGGGCTGGATCAGGGCTAGGCGTCGCGAGACCATGGCTGGTCGAGTGGCTCTCGCGTAGCGCGCGACGTGCGTCGGGTTCCTTGGCCTTGTTTGAGCTGTGCGGTGCATGGCTTGGACCAAGGCTGGTCTCATTGGAACCGACTGGACCAGGGGGTGGTCCAGCCGGCGGGGTTCCGGCCATGTGCGGCCGGAGTAGGCGGCCGAAGCGGTTGAAAGGCCGCTGGTCGTGAGCGTCGCATGGTAGGCGGCTAGGTGATGTTAGGGTTTGCATGGTTCGGTTCGGTTCAATTGAACCGGGTGGTTCGATTGGACCGGATCGGTTCTTTGAGTCTCGAGTCAAATGTTTAAAATGGGTCCAAGTTATTTTAACTTTGGACCTGTTATTTTAATTATTATGTCCAAGGTTCAATTGTAAAGAAAATAGCCAGAATGTCAAAATTGAGTCAAACCCTTTAAATAATTAAAGTTATCTTTAATTTTAAGTTTTTAGTCAAAATTAGGGCCTTTGGAATTTTATTGGAGTCAAAATCGATTTTTGGGATTTAATTTGGTCAAAATCCGTCTTTTGGTCAAAATCGGCTTTTGAGGTCAAAATTTATTTAAATTAATTTTAAAAGTCAAAATCGATTTTTAATAAGTCCAAATTGATTTCTAGAAGTCAAAAATTGATTTTAATTTACTCCCATTTAGCCTTGATTTTTAGAAGTCTAAATGTAATTTAATTAGGCAAAAATATTTAAAGAATGTGAACATTCGTTTCATCGGCTAAGATTAGAGCGATGATTAGTCTAGAAGTGGTGAGCCAGGTCCCGGAATTATGATTCTCGACCGAATTAGAAAAATTTAGAAGCCCGTAAATGTATAATTAATCATATATGTAGTATGCTATGTATGTAAATGTTTTAAAGGGAAGAATTAATTATACAATACCGGGCAAAGCTTTTAAATTGCATGATTTTAAGAAATGCACGCATCATGAAATTTTATGAATCGATCAGGCATGTCTCTTTTTAAGATAAAACCCGAGGGATTGAAGTGATGTGGCAAAGTTTTATGATGAGAGTTAGTCGGGTAGCCGGCCCGAGGATCCCCTGTTTTTAGGTATGATTATGAGCCTATGGATCCTCGTGTGATATCGGGGGGAAGTGGCAATTTATAGGTTATAGGTGTGACATATAGGGATCCTCGTGTTAGAGTAGATGCCCAACTAGCCAACTTGTGGCGTGTGGGTTTTGTTGACTCTTGTACAAACAATCTTTATATATGATATTCGCATTCTTTTATATGGCATTCTTTACTTTCATTATGTGTGTAATGATTTACAATTGTGTTGAGTAAAGACCTAGAATACACTAAAGCGTATGTTAGATGTGATAGTGGGTATGACGGCTATCATGAAACACATCTAATAGTCGCTGTGCATTCTGAACATGTTCCTAGTCGATTGGGCCGTCAAAATGAGGATAAGGCCGCCCGAGTTCGAGACTATTATCTGCGATGCGAAGTACCATGTTTCATTGGTAGGGAACATTGTGATGTTCTGAGCATGCAGATAGATAGTGACCTGGTGATCTATCG
>KQ988973.1:100163-124375 GCA_001598015.1 Dorcoceras hygrometricum
CGATGTTGCTAGACGCTTTACCATGATCCGATGGGCAGGTCCGGAATTGTGATTCCGGAGCCACAATGGTTGTGGGCCCACGGCTAGCTGTATCCCTGAACCATTGAGGGTCACACAAGTACTGGATTCGAAATTCCCACACGGATACTCAGCTCAATGTGTTGAGCACGAGAAGAGGATTTCGGGAAGTGTGACTTCCTAAAAGGTCAACAGGGGTCAAACCGGCATTTGATTCTGTTGAGGGGCAAAACGGTCATTTTGCTATTTGGGGTTTGATAATGTGAAAAATTGTTTTTCACATCATAACATTCAGTTTTGGAAACTGAGTCGATCGGTCCGATCTGATCGGCGATCGGAGTTACGATGAAGTCGCAGCGATTGATATCGTCATTTGGACCCGGGCCCGTTGGATCGGCCCAAGTCCAACTTTAAGTCTATATAATTAGGCTTAGTTTAGTGACTTGATTAACACAACTAGACTACAATATAACCTAACCCTAAAATCAGCCGCCCCTCTCTTCTCCCTTCTCTCGCCGCCGCCGCCGCCGCCGCCGCCGCCAACTTCGCCGGAATTTGTTCCGGCCTAGTTTTTCGAGGAGAATCCGATTGTGCTGATCTCGTCAGGACTTCTGGTGCAGTCTGACGAAGGAGTCTCGGATCTGGTCGTGGACCGGATTGGCGTAACTACCGCAATCTACCGAGAAGCGTCGGGTTCTTGAAACACCGGTTGGAGCCAGGCACAAGTGCCAGCGAGGTAACGCACTAAACATCCTATGTATGTCGATACATGTAGAATTGTTTTTCGCATTGATCGCCTCCCGGTTCTATGATTTTTGTTCTTCCGCTGCCTGAACGGGGGGGCGGATCCGGATCCCCAACACCTCGTGTGATATCGGGGTGAACCACATCGCCACGTACGTTGGTTATTACGACTGATCAGTCATACGCCGCTGACATTCACTGATACGACTCATACGTTTCATGTTATGTTATGTCATGCTTTATGTATGTTTATGTTACGTATGTACGATATGAAATGTATGAAGAAATGTTTTAAGATCATGCACACATTCATGCTTTAACGTTATTTTAATTACAAGTATGTGCTTGCATGCGATTTTTTTAGTATGTACTTTGCTATGTATTATGATAGAGCATGCTGAACCTCTAGGCTCACTAGGTTTAAATGGTGCAGGTGATGACCCTGCTGATGAGTTTACACCGACTGGCGGTGAGGACGTCTGAGCGCCTGTTACAGCAGTACCCCTTGACCACAACAGTGTTATGTTGATTTGATACAGTTTGATATTGGTTTAAAACATGTTATTTTCAGTACTTTGACGCAGTCGATTTTATTTGATTTTTTTCAGTACGGATGTTTTAACATTTTAAATTATTCCTTTATTTATGCTTAAAGTATTTTTAGAAAATGACTTTGAAATGTTTTAAATAGGGAACGAGCCATACTTGAAGTTTATGTTTTTCCGCACATGTTTTAAACAAAAAATTCTAGAGTCTGGTTCGTTTCAGTTGGTATCAGAATGGTGGTTCTGGTGGGGTACTTGCCTGCTGCATGGAGCTCAGAAGTCGCACTACCAGTCTGTGAGTTTTACTTTTTGATTTAAGTTTATGATCACATGATGTATGTTTTAGTTATGGATGATTTTTGGCCTTAGAGTTTTAAAAATAGACGTTTAGTCATGCACTTAGATTTACGTTATAAGGATTTGGTGTATCAGAACAATGCCTCCCCGACACGACAGGAACCAACAGGATGATGCTACACCTCCTCCTCCCCCACCACCTCAGTTGACTCCGTATGAGCGAGCTAGCGTGGACATGCTAGCTGGGATTACCAGGCTATTGGAGCGTCAGTCGGAGAGACCCGGGAAGTCGCATGAGGAGGACGTTGCAGAGAGGTTCCACAAGCAGGGACCTAAGGAGTTTGCTGGCACCACCGATCCACTTGTTGCTGAGGAGTGGATCCAATCCATGGAGACTATATATGACTACATGGGGCTGGCGGACGCCGACAAGTTCCGTTGTGCTATTTTCATGTTGAAGGGAGACGCTGCTCTATGGTGGAAAGGCGCAGTGGTTGGACTGTATCTGGAGAGCCTGTCATGGGGAGAGTTCAAGAAAGTCTTTTACGAGAAGTATTTTCCTGTAGATGCCCGGAGCCAGCTGATTCGGGAGTTCATGAGTCTTCGCCAGGGATACAAGACGGTTGCTGAGTATGTGAGGCAGTTGAGCGAGGGTGTACCTTTGTGCCCTCGACTGCTACAGTTGAGAGTGAGAAGCTGAGGCAGTTTACTGATGGACTGCGACCTGACATCCGCCACGATGTCAACATGGCGGACGTGGAGACGTATATGGCGGCAGTGAACAGGGCTTACCGGTCTGAGAGGGGTCGAAAGGATATGAGGGAGGATTATCAGAGGAAGAGACAGATGCAGCAGCCCGTCAGGGGCCAGTCTTCGCAGCCACCGGCGAAGAGACCTTTTCAGGGGCCTTCTAAGAGCCCATCTCATCAGCAGCAGAGGTCGGAGGGCCAGCAGAGGCCACAGAAGCAGGGGGCCAGCGCCTCTAGACCTGTAGAGTTTCCAGTCTGCAAGGAGTGCAACAACCGGCTTCCAGGACCTTGCATGCTAGGGACTGGCAGGTGCTTTCACTGCAAGGAGTCAGGGCATGTTTCTAGGGACTGTCCTAATAGGAGACAGACCACTGGTAACGTGTTCGTGATGCTGGCTGAGGCAGCAGATCCGGACACGACTTTACTTATATGTATTCCGCTTTAGATTCCCGTACCTTGTTACGTGCTATCTGGGTGTTTGGAATTGCATGCTAGGTGGAACACTGCTAAGAAACTTGTTGCCTTAGTTGCTAGGTGAACATAGGTGGGAACTGTAGGACTTCTAGGGCATGTCTTGAGAACTTTGATGGATAGGACTAGCGAACTTAGAACTGTCTTAGGTATCTAAACTGCTTTTTGGGATTTAGTATGACCGTAAACGCGTACCTGTGTGAAGTTTCTGTTTCAGGCGAGATTCGTGTGCGTGGGGTCACTACACTCACTTTGCTAGACTCAGGGGCGACCCACTCGTTTATTTCGAGTGCATTCACACATAGGATGGGAATTATTCGGAGAGAATGGGGGTAGCTCTCGCCGTGACTGTTCCGTCAGGAGAGGAGTTGACGACGACCAGCGTCGTGCAGGGTTTGACGATGACGTTTCAGGATCATGCAGTAGAGCAGATTTGGTCATTTTTCCTATGACAGGATTCGACCTCATCCTAGGCATGGATTGGCTGACAGAGTTTGGACCCGTGATTGATTTTCAGCAGAGGTAAGTTTCCAGGAGGCCTTCTTATTTGAGGAAGCTAGGAGGCCGCGGAAGCCCAGATTCATATCTTTTATGCAGGCCAGGAGGCTAGTTGAGCATGGATGTCAGGCCTTCTTGGCCAGCGTTACCGCTTCTGGAGGTTCAGCAGGCCCTTCACTATCTGATGTGGAGGTAGTCAGAGAATATGTAGACGTCTTTCCTGATGACGTAGTGGGAGTTCCCCTGGAGCGAGAAGTGGAGTTTTCTATTGAGCTGATGCCAGGTACAGTGCCTATCTCTAAGGCACCTTATCGATTAGCTCCTACAGAGATGAAGGAGCTTAAGGAGCATATTCAGGAGTTGCTTGATAAGGGGTTCATTCGCCCTAGCTTTTCTCCATGGGGAGCACCAGTGTTGTTTGTGAAGACGAAGGATGGAAGCATGAGATTGTGCATCGACTACCGGGAGCTGAACAGAGTCACAGTGAAGAATAAGTATCCACTCCCGAGGATTGAGGATTTATTTGATCAGTTGCAGGGAGCTTCGATGTTCTCGAAGATTGATCTGGCTACCATCAGCTGAGGGTTAGAGAGGAGGACGTGTCCAAGACTGCTTTTAGGACACACTACGGCCACTACGAGTTTTTGGTGATGCCGTTTGGCCTGACGAATGCCCCAGTGATTTTCATGGATCTGATGAACAGGGTATTCAGGCAGTATCTGGACCAGTTCATCATTGTGTTCATCGACGACATTCTGATCTATTTGAGGAGCTTGAAGGAGCACGGACAGCACTTGCAGACGGCTTTGCAGACTTTGAGGGAGCATAGATTGTATACCAAGTTCAGCAAGTGCGAGTTTTGGCTGGAGCAGGTGGCTTTCTTAGGGCATATTGTACCGTGAGAAGTTCATCATTGTGTTCATCGACGACATTCTGATCTATTTGAGGAGCTTGAAGGAGCACGGACAGCACTTGCAGACGGCTTTGCAGACTTTGAGGGAGCATAGATTGTATACCAAGTTCAGCAAGTGCGAGTTTTGGCTGGAGCAGGTGGCTTTCTTAGGGCATATTGTACCGTGAGATGGGATTTTTGTGGACACATCTAAGGTGGAGGCAGTCCAGAACTGGGGAATTCTGAGGAATGAAGTGGAGATTCGTAGTTTCTTGGGCTTGGCAGGTTATTATCTCAAGTTTATCAAGGGTTTCTATTCTATTTCAGTGCCTTTGACAACCTTGACCAAGAAGAATGCGAAGTATGTGTGGAGTCCCGAGTGTCAGAGGAGATTTGATCAGCTGAAGGAGACCGTTACTTCAGCACCAGTATTAGCTATGCCAGTGGACCACGAGGAGTTTGTGGTTTATACGAATGCGTCTTTGAGAGGTTTGGGTGCAGTTCTGATGCAGGGCGGTAAGGTTATTGCATATGCGTCGAGGCAGCTGAAGAGTTATGAGCAGAACTATCCGACGCACGATTTGGAGCTTGCAGCAGTGGTGTTTGCGCTGAAGATTTGGAGGCACTATTTTTACGATGAGAACTATCATATATTCACGGACCACAAGAGTCTCAAGTACTTCTTCACCCAGAAGGAGCTGAACATGAGGCAGCGCAGATGGTTGGAGTTGGTGAAGGATTATGACTGTGAAATTAGCTACCAGGCTAATGTAGTGGCAGACTCTTTGAGCCGGAAGACTGTAGTGGTGGCTTGTTTGTCAGTTGAGAGGCCACTACAGACTGAGATAGAGAGTTTTTGTCTACAGCTTTATTCAGGAGGCTGTGCTCCGAGTTTAGTAGCGCTCACGATTCAGCCGACTCTTCGAGAGCGGATCAGAGAGGGAAGGCCTCCGATGAGCAGTTACAGCAGTGAGTAGCGCTCACGATTCAGCCGACTCTCGAGAGCGGATCAGAGAGGGAAGGCCTCCGATGAGCAGTTACAGCAGTGGAGGAAGCGTGATGAGGACAGAGGACTAGGTCTGTATACAGTTGAGGACGGGGTAGTCCGTTTCAGGGGCCGGATGTGGGTGCCGAGTAACGGACAGTTGAGAGCCGAGATCTTATCTGAGGCTCATGCATCGAGTACTCCATCCACCCAGGGCGTACGAAGATGTACAGAGATTTACAAAGATTGTATTGGTGGCCAGGGATGAAGAAAGACATAGGGAGATTCGTGTCTGAATGCTTGACCTGTCAGCAAGTCAAGTTAGAGCATCAGCGACCGGAGGGGTTGTTGCAGCCACTTCCCATTCCTGAGTGGAAGTGGGAGCATATCACTGTTAGAGTAGATGCCCAACTAGCCAACTTGTGGCGTGTGGGTTTTATTGACTCTTTGTATAACGATCTTTATTTATGAAATTCGCATTTCTTTTATGGCGTTCATTATTTTCATTATGTTATAATGTTAACAATTGTGTTGGATAAAGACCTAGAAAGCACCATAGTGTATGTTAGATGTGATAGTGGATATGATGGCTATCATGAAACACGTCTAATAGTCACTGTGTATTCTGAACTCGTTCCTAGTCGATTGGGCCGTCAAAATGAGGATAAGGCCGCCCGAGCTTGAGACTAGCATCTGCGATGCGAAGTACCACGTTTAATTGGTAGGGAACATTGTGATGTTCTGAGCATGCAGATGGATAGTGACCTGGTGATCTATCGAACTATCCTCGTTCGGACTTTCCAAGTGGTTACCATTTGTCGAGTGAATAAGTCCGAGGTCTTGGTTGTACTGATTAGTCCTCACTACTCGAAACGTCATTGAGACTCTACATGATAGGTGCCTCACTTTGACCCGTTTACCGACTCAATTGGGGTCATTAGGTGGCGGGATTGGGTGAGGTCCCGATGCATGTAGGAGTCGATGCTTCCTTGTCGAGGATTCACCGCTCACTTTTATGCGTGGATATCCTATGTAATCTGAGGAGGCAATAGTGTGATAAATCTCTGGCCAGAGTACTAGATGTGTTTTGGGTAAATAAGTTTACCTAGTAACGCACGCGATGTCACTATTGGATCTCCGAGATGTATGCATAGCTATTGAATCTCTAGCGACTCTCAATTTACCAATGGTCGTTGATCTGATCGGGATATATGTGTTGAAAGGACCGTACTGTACGCTAACCATGACCAACTGTTTCTTGCAGACACTATCAGTGATACCTAGGGGATCATGGGCGATGTTGCTAGGCGCTTTACCATGATCCGATGGGTCAGTCCAAATTGTGATTTCGAAGTCGCAATGGTTGTGAGCCCACGGCTAGCTGTATCCCTGAACCATTGAGGGTCACACAAGTACTGGCTTCACGATTTCCGTACGGAAATTGAGCTCAATGTGTTGAGCATAGGAGGAGGAATTTAGGGAGTGCGACTTCCTAAAAGTCAACAGGGGTCAAATTGAAATTTCCCTAAAGTTGGAGTGGCTAAACAGCAATTTTGGACAAGGTGGTCTGAAAAATTATTTTCGCATCATAATACTAAGTTTTGGAAACTGTGTTGATCGGTCCGATCTGATCGTCGATCAGGATTATGATGAAGCCAACGTGATAGGGATGAACCAAATGTTCATATGTTGGACTGGGCCCGCCCGAGGTCCAATGGGCCGGTTCAAGCCCATCACACCTATACTTATACATGGTCTAGTGTTACATTGTAAGACAACACACTTCACAAAACCCTAGACTCCTAGTAGCCGCCCCTCCCTTCTCCCACGCCTCTCTCGGCCGCCGCCACCACACGCCGCCGTCGTGTGCCGCCGCCTTCGTGGTCGGACTTGTTCCGATCACCTTGTCGAGGAGATTCCGTTCGTTACAAATTCGTCAGCTCTTCTAGTGCAGACTGACGAAGGATCCGGGTTTCCAGTCGTGGACCGGATTAGGATATCTACGGCAGCCTACCTTTGAAGTTCCAGTTTCCCTGTGAAACTGGTCGGAGCCAGGCGCCTAGACGCCAGCAAGGTATCTTCTTTAAAACATCATATGAATGTTTTAATGCTTCTATTATTATGTATTAGGAGATCTACCGCCGCCTGTTTTTGACTCCTAGGGTTTGTTTCGGGCCTTCCCGGGCAGCCCGAGAAGTTTTCGGGCCAATATTTGATATTGGGCCATTTTGGTCGGACCAAAATTAATTTTTGGAAATTTTGAGATTTTGGGCCTAAAATTGTTTTAAGCCCAATATGATGCAATTAAAATTGACAAAATATGATTTTATTTATAAAATAATTATTTCGTTTATGTCAATTATTTGAATTGATTGTATGTTTGGGATGATCGAGAGCCGTGCCCAATGTGTTAGGTGTATGCTAGGTTTTGCAAATTTTTGGTTGTAATATTGTTGATATCTATTTCTAAGTGGGCCTGATTTATGGCCCGTTCCCACCCCTTTAAAAATGTATCCCAATGTGTCATGGATATTTAAATGAAATATTAGATTTAGTGGGATGACTTTTGAAGATGGTGGAGATGATATCAAAGATATTGAAGACCGAAGATTTGTAAAACTGGAAGCTAATGTAATAGGATTGCATTGCATACTGCATTTCACCTAGGACTGGACCTAGGTCCGTGCTTGGCAACCACGGACCGCATAGCTCTCGCTATGTCATCCCAAATTTTATATATGCGATATATGTTTGTTGAATCCACGTTTTAAATTGTGATTTAAAATTAATGAGACCAAATTTCAAAATTAAAATCCCTCAATTTAAATACGATTTAAAATAAATATCAAGATTAAAAGTTTTATGACTTCTTATTTGACAAGATCATGGAACTAAGGGAATTTAAATTTGTTTAAATTTTCCTACCTTCCATCAACAATGAGTGTATGTCGATGCTACCCGCATACATGGCCCGGCTCATATTATTGAGGGGGTTATGTATGCCGGAAAGCTTTACACGTCATTGACACTCGCTGTGATTTGGTTGGAACTCCCTTTAACGTTGGATCATATTATTGGGGACGTTAAGGAGACCGTCCTTCACAACTCGACATTGATGGGTCATCTTGACACGTGAAGTAATCGGCGTCATATTATTGGGCCCTTACTGGACGTGAGGTAAATACATGGAGGTTGCACCAGTTGCAATTGGGCTCTACCTTTTAAGGGTCATGGTTGGCTGATATTATTCGGGACCATGATCGCTTGATTGGACTCTGTGTACCCACTAAGGAAACTTGCTTTCTCGATTTCATTAGAGGGTGGTGAAATCGTTAAAATAGTGGGAGGGTAATTCATAAAACTAAATGACCTTGTTTTATGTCTTAGCGTTTTTCATATATAGTTAGTAATGCATGTCTATTTTTCCTTTCAGTATAAACTGCTTATATAATGTCTGCGATCGAAAATCCACTTGCTGCTATACTGGATAGCAACAAGTTCACTGGTCTGAACTACCAATACTGGCTTTGAAACCTCAATATTGTATTGGCTTCGGAGAAAATTCTCTACACGTTAGAGAAGAGCCCTCCGAAGGAAGCCCCTGCCGATATCAGCCCTGAGGAGCTGACAAAGCTGAATTAATGGTGGGATGACGAGCTTAAGACACGGTGCTATATGATGGCATCGATGTCAAACGAAATGTAGCGGCGTTTCGAGAAGACGGTGTATGCTGCTGACATACACCTTCATCTTAAAGAGCTGTATGGGGAGAACTCTCGGACTGAGAGGTTCACTACTGTCAAGGAGCTTATGACGAGCCGCATGCGCGATGGGACTTTGGTCCGCGAGCATGGGGTTCGTATGATTGGGCTCATTGAAAAGCTAGTGGGCCTCGATATCACACTTTCACATGAGCTGTTTGTGGATCTGCTTCTCCTCTCACTCCCTGCTGCATTCGACCCCTTTGTGGTCAACTTTAACATGAACAAGCTGGAAGCCACCCTTGAAGAGGTGGTGAACATGCTTGTAGTGTTCGAGGGGACCATAAAGAAGGACAAGCCCGTCCTCCTTATGGGCTCTTCTTCCCCTGCGAAGAAGGGGCCCAAACGCAAGGGTAAGAAACGTTCTGCCCCTGCGAAGGAGGAAAAACCCGCCAAGAAGCCCAAGGCAAGGACTTCAAAGCCAAACAAATCTGAGGATGTTTGCCACCACTGTCACAAGCCTGGACACTGGAGGAGGAACTGTAAGGAGTACCTCGAGCAGTTGCGAACTGCAAAAGGTATTTTCTACATTGAAATAAATATGTCTCTTAGTTCGACTTCTTGGGTACTTGATACCGTATGTGGATCTCATATCTGCAATTATTTACGGGTGATGACAAGAAGCCGACGTCTTAGAGAGGGTGAGACCCACTTGAGGCTTGACAACGGAGCAAGGGTTGCTGCTGTAGCTATAGGAGATGTTTATTTGTTTCTATCTTAGAATTTTAAGTTGTTATTGAGAAACGTTTTATTTGTTCCCGAATTAATAAAGAACATTATTTCTGTTTCTATGCTTGATAGTGATGGATATTCTTGTCATTTTGCTAATTCGATTTGCAATATATACAAGAATGAATGTTTAATTGAAATTGGGGAACGCGAAAATGATTTGTACACCTTAAAATTAAAAGAAGTTCCAACTCGCGATGTGGAAACACATACAACAACAATTAAAACGAAAAATGATAGCTTAAACCCAGCACATCTTTGGCACGCTAGGCTAGGTCACATTTCCTTGAGTAGGATGAACAAGTTGGTTAGGAGTGACATGTTTGATACGTCAGATATTAACTCCCTACCGACTTGTGAATCTTGTCTCAAGGGAAAGATGACTAAACAACCCTTCAAGGGCAAGCCTAAACGTGCTCAAGGCCTGTTGGATTTGATCCACACTGATGTGTGTGGCCCACTTAGCATTGGTACTAAGCACGGTCACACATACTTCATCACCTTTACCGATGATCATTCTAGGTATGGATACTTGTACTTAATGAAGAACAAGTCTAAATCCTTTGAAAGGTTCAAAGAATTCAAGGCTGAAGTAGAAAATCAATTGGGGAAAAGTATTAAAGCGCTTCGATCCGATCGAGGCGGATAATACTTAAGTGCTGAATTTCAAGACTATCTTAAAGAGAATGGGATTCTCTCACAGTGGACCCCTCCGGCCACACGACAACTCAATGGTGTAGCGGAGCGTCGTAATCGAACCTTGATGGACATGGTTCGATCTATGATGAGCTTCACTGAACTTTCTACCTCGTTTTGGGGCTATGCGCTCGAAACGGCGGTGATGTTGTTGAACAATGTCCACACCAAGGCGGTGGATAAGACTCCATATGAGATATGGATGGGCAAGCCGCCCAAATACTCATACATGAGGATTTGGGAATGTCCTGCTTACGTGAAGCAGACATTGGGAGATAAGCTGGATAATAGATCCATCTTATGTTACTTCATTGGGTATCCAAAGAATTCTATTGGATGCTACTTCTACTATCCCAATGAAACAAAAGTGTTTGTTTCTAGAAATACCACCTTTATGGAAAGGGAGTTTCTGCTTGATAGAAAAGGCAAGGTAGTAGAACTCGAAGAGGTTCGAGTACCAACTGAAGTACCAAGTGAATCTCCCACACCTCAAGAGCCAATACTAGAAATGGTCGCGCCTAGGAGATCTGAAAGGATTCGTAGGGCTCCTGAAAGATATGGTTTCCTCCTTGAGGATGATCAAAGTGATCAAGTTATTGGATGTGATCCAAGAACTTTCAAGGAGGTAATTTCCGATACTGATTCTAATTTGTGGCTTGAAGCAATGCAGTCTGAGATTCACTCAATGCATGCGAACCAAGTTTGGACTCTTGTTAATCCTCCCGAACGAATTGTTCCTATTGGGTGCAAATGGATATACAAGAGAAAACTCGGGCCTGATGGTAAGGTACTGACCTACAAGGCACGACTGGTCGCGAAAGGTTACACTCAAAGGCAATGTGTTGACTATGATGAAACCGTTTCACCAGTCGCAATGTTCAAGTCAATTAGAATACTACTTGCCATAGCCGCATGGTACGACTATGAGATATGGCAAATGGATGTGAAAATTGCGTTCCTCAAGGCACGACTGGTCGCGAAAGGTTACACTCAAAGGCAATGTGTTGACTATGATGAAACCGTTTCACCAGTCGCAATGTTCAAGTCAATTAGAATACTACTTGCCATAGCCGCATGGTACGACTATGAGATATGGCAAATGGATGTGAAAATTGCGTTCCTTAATGGAAACATTAAGGAATAGACCTATATGACGCAGCCTGAGGGTTTCACATCTGTAGGAAGTAAGCATAAAGTATGCAAACTTCAGAGATTGATCTACGGTCTCAAACAAGCATCGAGAAGTTGGAACCTGAGATTCGATGAAACAATTAAGGAATTTGGTTTCATCAAGAATCCCGATGAGCCATGTGTATATAAGAAGGTAGTTAAGAATGATGTGACATTCCTTGTGCTTTATGTTGATGACATTCTACTCATTGGGAATGATGTAGGAATGTTGCAGTCAACTAAAGTGTGGTTTTCTAGTAGATTCTCGATGAAGGACATGGGTGAAGCATCCTATATTCTTGGAATACAGATCTATCGGGATAGATAGAAAAGGATTCTCGGACTCACCCAAGCTACCTACATCGATACCATACTTAAGTGGTTCTCTATGGAAGAGTCCAAGAGAGGACACCTACCTATGTGCCACGGGGTCACTCTATCTAAGTCTATGTGTCCAAAGACTGATGAGGATATAGAGAGTATGACACGTGTGCCATATGCCTCGGCAATAGGTAGCATTATGTATGACATGATCTCAACTAGACCGGATGTCGCATATGCTCTGAGTGTCACGATCCGCTACCAAGCCAACCCCGGCCAAATGCATTGGAAGGCCGTGAAAGATATTCTTAAGTACTTACGAAGGACTAAGAATATGTTCATGGTCTATGGGGGTGGTGAACTGAAATTGGAAGGCTACACTGATTCTAGATTCCAATGTGACGTGGATGATTCAAATTCAACCTCTGGATTTGTATTCATGCTCAATGGTGGTGCTGTCTCTTGGAAGAGTCCCAAGCAAGACACTATCGCGGATTTAACCACTGAGGCTGAGTACATTGCAGCATCAGCTGCTGCAAAAGAGGCGGTTTGGATAAGGAATTTCGTCCAAGAGTTGGGCGTAATCCCAGAAGGAGTTGGTCCAGTCCCGGTGTACTGTGACAACACGGGTGCCGTTGTGCAAGAAAAGGAGCCTAGGTCTCACCAAAGATCCAAACATATACTGAGAAAATACCACATAATCCGGGATATTGTGGCTAGAGGTGAGATAGCAGTCGAGAGAGTCTCCTCTACAGACAACATTGCTGATCCACTTACGAAGCCCTTGCCAGGACCGTTGTTTGAAAAAGATCGCGAAACAATGGGAATGCTTCTGATGAGTAGTTGGCTTTAGGGCAAGTGGGAGATTGTTAGAGTAGATGCCCAACAAGCCAATTTGTGGCATGTGGGTTTTATTGACTCTTTGTATAACGATATTTATTTATGAAATTCACATTTCTTTTATGGCGTTCTTTATTTTCATTATGTTATAATGTTAACAATTCTGTTTGATAAAGACCTAGAATGCACCATAGTGTATGTTAGATGTGATAGTGGATATGATGGCTATCATGAAACACATCTAATAGTCACTGTATATTCTGAACTCGTTCCTAGTCGACTGGGCCGATGTGAAGTACCATGTTTCATTGGTAGGGAAATTGTGATGTTCTGAGCATGCAGATGGATAGTGACCTGGTGATCTATCGAACTACCCTCGTTCGGACTTTCCAAGTGGTTACCATTTGTCGAGTGGATAAGTCCGAGGTCTTGGTTGTACTGATTAGTCCTCATTAATCGAAACGTCATTGAGACTCTGCATCATAGGCGCCTCACTTTGACCCGTTTACCGACTCACTTGGGGTCATTAGGTGGCGGGATTGGGTGAGGTCCCGATGCATGTAGGAGTCGATGCTTCGTTGTCGAGGATTCACCGCTCGCTTTTATGCGTGGATATCCTATGCTATTTGAGGAGGCAATAGTGTGATAAATCTCTGGCCAGAGTACTAGATGTGTTTTAGGTAAATGAGTTTACCTAGTAACACACGCGATGTCACTATTTGATCTTCGAGATGTATGCATAGTTATCGGATCTCTAGCGACTCTCGATTTACCAATGATCGTTGATCTGATCGGGATATGTGTGTTGAAAGGACCGTACTGTACGCTAACCATGACCGACTGGTTCTTGCAGGCACTATCTGTGATACCTAGGGTATCATGGGGCGATGTTGCTAGGCTCTTTACCATGATCCGATGGGTCAGTCCGAAATTGTGATTTCGAAGTCGCAATGGTTGTGAGCCCACGGGTAGCTGTATCCCTGAACCATTGAGGGTCACACAAGTACTGGCTTCACGATTTCCGCACGGAAATTGAGCTAAATGTGTTGAGCATAGGAGGAGGAATTTATGGAGTGCGACTTCCTAAAAGTCAACAGGGGTCAAATTGCAATTTACCTAAAGTTGGAGGGGCTAAACTGCAATTTTGGACAAGGTGGTCTGAAAAATTGTTTTTGCATCATAATACTCAGTTTTGGAAACTGCGTTGATCGGTCCGATCTGATCGTCGATCGGGATTATGATGAAGCCACGGTGATAGGGATGAACCGAATGTTCATATGTTGGACTGGGCCTGCCCCAGGTCCAATGGGCCGGTTCAAGCCCATCACACCTATACTTATACATGGTATAGGGTTACATTGTAAGAAAACACACTTCACAAAACCCTAGACTCCTAGTAGCCGCCCCTCCCTTCTCCCACGCCTCTCTCGGCCGCCGCCACCACGCGCCGCCGCCGTGTGCCGACGCCTTCGTGGTCGGACTTGTTTCGATCACCTTGTCGATGAGATTCCGTTCATGACAAATTCATCAGCTCTTCTAGTGCAGACTGACGAAGGAGCCGTGTTTCTAGTCATGGACCGGATTAGTATATCTACCGCCGCCTACATTTGAAGTGCCATTTTCCCTACGAAACTGGTCGGATCCAGGCGCCTAGACGCCAGCAAGTTATCTTCTTTAAAACATCCTATGAATGTTTTAATGCTTTTATTATTATGTATTGAACGTTTCCGGGACAAATTTTGAAACTTCCACTGATCCCCCGGGAACTGGATCCGGATCCGCCGCTGCTCCAACAATCACGATGGATTTTGTGGTTGGATTGCCCAGGAGTCCCAGAGGGTTCACGGATATATGGGTAATTGTGGACAGATTCACCAAGTCAGCGCATTTCCTACCGGTGAAGACTACTTTCACCCTGACGCAGTACGTAGAGCTTTACATCCAAGAGCTGGTCAGACTGCATGGCATACCAGTCTCGATAGTGTCGGACAGAGACACCAGATTCACATCTGCGTTCTGGAGGAGCTTACGAGCCGCCTTGGGGACGAGATTGTCGTTCAGTACAGCATTTCATCCGCAGACCGACGGATAGTCAGAGAGGGTCATCCAGATTTTGGAGGATTTGCTGAGAGCTTGTGTGATTGATTTTCAGGGTACGTGGGACTCTAGACTGCCGCTGGTAGAGTTCACGTACAAAAACAGCTTCCAGGCATCGATTGGGATGGCTCCGTATGAGGCGTTTTACGGGAGGAGATGCAGATCTCCCGTACACTGGGACGAGGTTGGTGAGAGAGTGCTCACTGGGCCGGAGTTAGTGCAGCAGACAGCAGATGTTGTGATGAGGATTCGGGATAGGATGAGGACAGCCCAGAGTCATCAGAAAAATTATGCCGATCAGAGATGACGAGATCTGGAGCTAGCTATGAGAGATCATGTGTTTGTGATGATATCGCCTGTGAAGGGCGAGATGCGCTTTAGCCGGAAAGGCAAGCTCAGCCCAAGTTATTGGGGCATTCAAGATTCTGGAGAGGGTTGGTACTCTGGCTTATCGAGTAGCGTTACCACCCAGTCTGTCGACAGTTCATAATATCTTTCATATCTTGTTGCTGCGGAAGTACATTCCGAACCCGTCTCATGTGTTGGATTTTGAGCCGCTTCAGTTGGCACCAGATTTATCGTTTGAGGAGCGACCTGTGCAAATTCTAGCTAGGGAGGAGCGTAGGCTGAGAGCGTGGAGTATTCCGATGGTCAAGGTCCGGTGGCAGAACCACTCGGAGGATGAGGCTACCTGGGAGACTGAGGTCGATATGCGGACGCGCTACCCGGAGATATTCGGTACGTACTCAATTTTGGGGACGAAATTCCTAAAAGGGGGGGGGGAGAGTTGTAACGCCTAGAATTTCCTGACTTCGTAGAAATGAGTGCATGACTAGAGAGAAAATATTTTTAGATGATTACATGCCTTATTATGTGAATTATTTATGATTTTATGCTGCATGGTATGCTTGTGTTATTTTCAGCCTGCTTGAGCTACGGACGCGCAGACGAGATTAGGGTCGACCGGAATGAAAATGATTTTGAGATTTTTAAGTTATGGGATTTTCAAGAATTAAATTATTTTATTTTAAGCAACAATTTCTGAAACTTAGGATTTTTATAAGTATTTTGGAGGGGAACCCGTTTTTCACCTATACGGGCTGTTATATTGAGTTTTTGGACATTTTAAATTATGAGGAGGCCTAGATTTCAAAATTATGTAACCATTGAAGCCCAACTATGAGTATTAAGCACCTTTTTAATTAATTAGAGGGGCAAGCTTGTATTTTTCATAATTTAAAACCGTAGGGGTCAATTTTGGCACACATTATTTTCATAACTCACATTCTTGCACTTGACCTAGCCTCCTCATCACTCACAGCCGTCCCCCTCCTCCCCACAACTCACAAAATTCGAACCTTTCATCCATTGAAGAAGCTTGGCGATCCATAGCCGGTTGCGCCCCGATCTCACGCCTATCAATCATATAAACCTGTTTTAATGTAATTATACATGAACTT
Source organism: Dorcoceras hygrometricum (assembly GCA_001598015.1). NCBI lineage: Eukaryota > Viridiplantae > Streptophyta > Magnoliopsida > Lamiales > Gesneriaceae > Dorcoceras > Dorcoceras hygrometricum. The sequence continues at coordinate 116,437 of KQ988973.1, forward strand.
GATGTGCCTTTTTCAGATCCATGCATCTACGATTGAATTCATGCATCACACGTAAATTGCTATCATGTTTACTCGACTTTTCTTGTGTTGCTCGGTTCGTGGTTGGCCCAGGGGTCACGGCTCATGGTCAGGTGGTCGAGTGAGGGTCCTTAGATGTGGAGAAGTGGGCTAGATCAGGGATGGATCAGGGCTAGGCGTCGCGAGACCATGGCTGGTCGAGTGGCTCTCGCATAGCGCGCGACGTGCGTCGCGTTCCTTGGCCTTGTTTGAGCTGTGCAGTGCATGGCTTGGACCAAGGCTGGTATCATTGGAACCGGCTGGACCTGGGGGTGGTCCAGCCGGCAGGGTTCCGGCCATGGGTGGCCAGAGCAGGCAGACGAAGCGGTTGAATTGCCGCTGGTCGTGAGTGTCGCATGGTAGGCGGCTAGGTGATGTTAGGGTTTGCATGGTTTGGTTCGGTTCTCAATTGAACCGGCTGTGTAACACCCCAGAATCCGTAGGATTACATATATGAATCTTGTTTATTTTCATTGGGTCAAAATGACAATTTAATTGTTGGCAAAAGCTGATTTCATTGATTTCAGAAAATGAGAAGCGACGCAGCTTGTTTCAGCAGATGACTCCAAGGGTGCCACATGAGCGGGTTTTTAACTTGGTTGGAAAATGATTTTAAGGAGGAAAATGATTTATTTTGAAAAGGGTTTGGTGTATTACAAATTAAAATGATGTGAAGGGAATTTTACCAAATTATATAATTTAATCGAGGTGTGTCATGCTTGAAGAACGCAGCACCTTGCCACTAATCCCTTCCATATAAATACCTATTTTGAAAGCAAAGTTTATTTTCACTTGTATCAGAAAAATCTTTCGTATTCTTCTAAACCAAATTTACAGAGAAGCTTGTTGTGTTGTTCAAGGAGAATATTTCTGTAGGAATCGACTGTGGTTGTAAGGCTTCGTTTTAAGGCAAGTAAAAGCTTATCCTTTGCTACACCATTTAAAGCATATATCGATTTTATTCATTTTATGGATCTGCTTGCCTGTATGTTTAAGAGATGTTGAAGTTCATGTTTAAAATGATTTACGCATGTTCAAGGAAAGAAAGTTGGGTTCAAAATGATGTTTTTGCTTCCAAGGTTTCCAGAAAATGTTTTAAGAAAGTTATGGATGTTTCAAAGCATTGAGATGTTGGATTTGAGTCGTGTTTGTTAGGAAAGTTCTTCTTCTTTCTGGTGAATGGTAACTAATGAGCTTGACGCTGTGTGATCGGAGTTACTGGTCGAATCAAAAGTTAAATCTGGTTTGATAGGTAACGGCTGGTAGCATGGTTGTCGCTTTGATGTTGCAACACCAAGTTTGTAATCAGCAGTTGCAATTGTTTAGTATTCAGCACTTGAATGGATTCGCGTTTCAGTAGTTATATTGTTCGTATTCAGCTGTTGGTAGATGTTGCACCAACAGTATTCAGCAGTTGCGATTGATTAGTGTTTCAGCAGTTGTGTTAGTTGTGTCCAGCTGTTGCTTTGATTTGCCATCAGCAGTTGCATTAGTTTGGTTCAGTTGTTGGTTCATTCAATGTCTGAAATTATTCATTTAAGTTGTGTTGACTGCTGAGTTGACCAACCACATTCGTTGTTCCCAGAATCAGCTGTTGAGTTCAATTGTATTTCATTGACTGCTGAGTTGACTAAATTGAGTTGCGTTGACATCTGTTACAAGCTAACGACATCGTTTCATTTATCACATCTGTTTCAATGTTAGCGAGTGTCCTTGCAGCTGTTTTATGCTAACGATATTGTTTCCCTTAGCAACAGCTGATTCCTTTTAGCGATAATCGTGAACAGTAAAGATCTGTTTTGTTACCAAGTACTGTTCCATTTTATCACGTCTGATTTCATTTCAGCGATAAGTTCCCAATAGTCGAATTCGATACTCAGTAAAGTTTTAAAATGGAATCAAGTTTTTAAATGAAGGAACCCGATGATGTTTAAAGAGAATTTCAAAGAAAAGATGAGAGTTAAAGGAACAAAAGTTTATTTTAAGATTTATGGCATAGATAACAGACGGTCACAAGGAGAAGGGTGAGTAGTCGTTCAGATGTCAACTGTCCTTTCATATGAGCTATATGCTAAAACTGATATCGGAAGTCATTTTGATCAAAGTTCAAGACGGACCTAAGGAGAGCTTCTAAGCCATAATCAAAAGAAAACGATAAGGATGAGATCTGGGCTATTATCCCCATCTCCAAGTTTATGAAAGAAAGAAATGTTTAAGAAATGTTTACGAATGAATGTTTAAGTATTGATGTTCCTTTAACTCAGTATTGTATGATCAGATGTCTGCCTGCGATAAATGAAATTGTTATTACTCAGATTTTACTTGCTTAGCCCTAGGATCATTAGCTTTTAAAATGGTGCAGGTACGACAGCTGAGGAGCTAATGGGAGGTGAATCCTGAAACAGCTGCTGGGTGGTGTTGTGTCAGGCCTCGTGATCTAAACAGAGTAAAATCTTACAAACAAATACGGAAGCTATCAAAAAGCGGGTAAAATTTTTCGCTTTTGGCCTGACGGTTTAAAACAATATAATTTAAAATACAAGAATACTCAAAATACGATCCCAGTTTAAAATCCCACAACAACAGAATCAGTATAGCATAACAACATCCAACGACAACATGTATCAGACTCCCACTACAGGATACAATAACAAAGCGCAGGGCATCCCCCTGGCTAACTGATACATATATATATATATGCTATACGCAACTGGGACACGCTAACCACCTTCTTGGGCACCACCAGCTGGGTTAAAGCCACGACCAGCTGTAAAACCTGGGTTTCCTGAAAACAACACAAACAAGGAAACAAACCAAGCCCCAGAGGGACATGGGGTCGAACCCCAGTACGGAGAGCAAGTAAAGCAACTAAGGAAATGCATAAGAGAAGATGCAGATGCTATGTATGAGACACCGGATAACAACAGAAGGCTCGACCAACAAGGGAGCTAAGGAACTCAAGCACAGCTCCAAGAATCTGCAACAACAATGGCCACGGGGTGTGTTCACAGTGTGGTAATGAGCCACTCGCCATGAAACAACACCCTAATACCAGATGCATCAAACAACTCAACCTGTCGTTGCCTCGCCCATGAACTGTGGTAGTTAACCACTCGGTGCATGGTGGCTAACGATCCCAGCAGGGAGATGAGAGTGCGGTATTGCTGCTCGCCCTCGCATCCTGGTAAGAATCAACAACAGCAATACAAGATACAAGGCTGCAAAAATACGATACACAAGGGATCTGAAATATGCGTGAACAAATGCGTGTAAGCAATTCACATGAAACAGCTAGCATAAACACCAATGCTCAGCAAGCAATACACAGATAAGTTCACCGAAACATCCCAGCAGCCACGCATAATATCTCACGCCAATTCCAAGCTACATCAAGCTCAAATCCGTACCTTATACTTTTGTGCAACAATTACTACAAAACAGGCCCGAGAATTCTGAATATCAACCTGCTAGATACACAACACACAATCTCAAAAGCTGCACAAAACTCACGGCCAATTATAGAAGTTCACGGCTGGGAGCTACGCTCAACCAAACCAACGACTAATCTCAACAACACAACTCAGCAGGGAGCTTAATTCGAGGCTAGGAACAGATCTTATCACAAAAGGAACGAAGTTCTACCTGTACGATACCACGCACAACCAAGCAGCAACTTCGCGTTCCTCAACTAGCCGAACACAGCCTCCCAAAGTGGTATGGAATGGTAGAGCTTTGCAAGAGGAGTCCAACTCTACCTCAATTGTCCAAGACGACGGCCGGAATCGACGGGAATCATCGGATAAAATCAACGGTGAACAGTAGCCTAGGGTTCGTAGCGAAGAACGAATGTCAGGGAAAATATTCTAAGTATGGGATCTGATATCTCAATCGAAGACCTAGTCTTTCTATATATAAATCCCGAAGCTGCTAAAATCTGTTCTAAACAAATCCACCGACAAAAACCAGCAGGCATAAACAACCAGCAGATGCAAAGAAACCAGCTGCTGAAATTTCAAACAACGCTAAACAAAACGACGACGCATAGCCTACGTCATCCAGTCGCTAGCTACAGTAACCACTACCAGCTTCAAGCTACAGTAGCGAACAAATCCCTCGCAGCTGGACAGCCAGACGCTGGTTAAAAATACAAAAGCTGGAACCAGCTGCAACATACAAAATGCAGCGTTGCAACTAATTAAAATGGCGTCACATTGCCACGTCATCAAATCTGGTCCTCTCGCGCAATACCAGCCGCAAGCTACAGGAAAACCAGACGCGAGTTACAGGAACTTTGACCAACGTTGACATCTGGAAATCAAATATGCGCATCGACTGTTCCTTAGCGCTATCCAAAACGACGACGTTTCCTCCTCGCGCTACAGTGATGTTGACCCACGTTGACATCTGCCTCGACTGTACAACCAGCAGACACACGCGACCAGATCTCACACTAACGCTACACCAAAACGACATCGCTCCAATTTATTCAAACGACACCGTATCCAACGCGATACAAATCACGCTAAGGCAACTGCTGATTTTTACAAACGCTACCAGCTTTCAAATTCACAAACACGAAAACTCCCAGAAATGACCCAAATGCAAATTCAGACCCGAAAATGCAAACCAAACATACAAACAGAGATCCAAACCACCAGAAATCTCTAAAAACCAATACATTCCAACAATTAATCTCTAATACAAATCCAGGTCTCACATTTCTCCCCCCACTAAAAAGGATTTCGTCCTCGAAAACAACACAACAATTCTGAAACCAGATACAGCAGCAATATACAAAACAAAACTTGCCTAACATAGTCCAAGAGTTAAAGATAACTGAGCAAACATATAACAACAACTAGGGAAGAAATACAACCAAAAGCTACAAACTACTGGAAATTTAGCTCAACAGCTACTAAAACAGATGCGGCCACTCGCGCTGCATCTTTTCTTCCAGCTCCCAAGTAGCTTCTTCCCTTCCATGTTTGCTCCACTGCACCATTACCAACGGAGTGGTCTTATTTCTCAGTTGTTTCTCTTTTCTGCCGAGGATCTGCAACGGATATTCTTGATAACTTAACGACTGATCTAGCTCCACCTCGTCAGTTCTAAGCACATGAGACGGATCTGGCTCATACTTCTTCAACATGGAAACATGGAAGACGTCCTGAAGAGAAGACAACTCTGGCGGCAACAACAGCCGATATGCTAAAGGGCCAATCCTCTCAACAATCTCGTACGGTAGCTTCTTCCCTTCCATGTTTGCTCCACTGCACCATTACCAACGGAGTGGTCTTATTTCTCAGTTGTTTCTCTTTTCTGCCGAGGATCTGCAACGGATATTCTTGATAACTTAACGACTGATCTAGCTCCACCTCGTCAGTTCTAAGCACATGAGACGGATCTGGCTCATACTTCTTCAACATGGAAACATGGAAGACGTCCTGAAGAGAAGACAACTCTGGCGGCAACAACAGCCGATATGCTAAAGGGCCAATCCTCTCAACAATCTCGTACGGTCCAATGTAACGAGGGGCTAACTTTCCCCTGTGTCCAAAGCGCATGACACTGCGAAACGGAGAAACTTTGAGAAATACACGATCACCAACCTGAAACTCAAGAGGTCGACGCCTCTTATTCGCATAACTGGCTTGGTGATCCTGGGCAGCTTTCATCCGCTGTCTAATAAGATCCTCATGATCTTTCATTTGCTGCACAAAGTCAGGGGCAGATAGCTGCTTCTCCCCCACTTCTTCCCAGCACACTGGCGATCTGCACTTTCTGCCATACAAAGCCTCAAAAGGCGCCATACCAATCGTCACTTGGTAGCTGTTATTATACGAAAACTCAACTAAGGACAACGCATCTTGACAGTTACCTCCGAATTCCAACACAACAGCACGCAACATATCCTCCAACGTCTGGATAGTTCGCTCAGATTGGCCATCTGTCTGGGGGTGATACGCGGTACTCATAGCCAATCGGGTACCCAAAGTTATTTGCAAACTCTTCCAAAACCTAGAAGTAAACCTCGGATCTCGGTCGGAAACGATCGACACGGGCACACCATGCAGTCTAACAACAAATTCAACGTACAGCTTCGCCATCTTCTTCAATGATAAGGTCATCCCATAGGGAATGAAGTGTGCAGACTTCGACAGTCGGTCTATAACCACCCAAATAGCATCGCATCCTCTGCTGGAACGAGGCAGATGCATCACGAAATCCATAGCAATGTGCTCCCAATTCCATTGGGGCACTTCTAAACTCTGCAACAGACCACCAGGTCTCATCCTTTCGGCCTTTACCATCTGACAATTCAAACATCGAGCAACAAAACCAGCAACGTCGCTCTTTAGGCCAGCCCACCAAAAATGCTGCTTCAAAGCATGGTACATCTTCCTTGCACCAGGATGAACACTATGTCTGCTACAGTGCGCTTCCCGAAGGATCTCCTCCTTCAAATCAATCAAATTGGGCACAACCAACCTGCCCCGGAAATGCAAACAACCATCGGACGAGATAGAATAGTCCTCAAGTTCGCCAGCCCTGACCTTCAACTTCAACTCGTGGATAGACGGATCAGTCCGTTGAGCTGCTCGAATGGTCGAAACAATCTGTGGCTCCACTTGGAAAGAAGAAACCACCACACAATCCTCAGCCGGGTAAAATATCCAACCCGTAGTGTTAAGATGCTCCTGATCCTTAGAGATGTACAACGACGCAAGCATCTCACTAGCCTTCCTGCTCAAAGCATCGGCCACTACATTCGACTTCCCAGGCTGGTACTTAATCTCACAATCAAAGTCCTTTAGCAGCTCCATCCACCGTCGCTGTCTCATGTTCAAGTCAGGCTGCGAAACAGATACTGCAAACTCTTGTGGTCGGAGTACACCACAAACTGCTCGTCATACAGGTAGTGACGCCAGATCTTCAACGTAAATACCACCGCTGCTAACTCCAAATCATGGACTGGGTAACGAGTCTCATGCGGTTTCAACTACCGTGAGGCATACGTAATGAATCGACCATTTTGCATCAACACACAACCCAATCCATTGAGCGAAGCGTCAGAACAAACAAAAAAACCACCTGAACCGGACGACAGAGCCAACACAGGCGCAGTAGTCAACTTTTCCTTGAGCAGTTGAAAAGCATTCTCGCACTGCTCAGTCCAAACAAACCTCTTGTCCTTCTGAGTTAATTGAGTCATCGGCTTCGCTATACTTGAGAATCCCTCAATGAAACGACGATAATAGCCAGCCAGACCCAAGAAACTGCGAATCTCGGAAACATTCCTGGGATGCTCCCAGTTCAGAACGGCATCAACCTTGCTAGGATCTAAAGAAATCCCCTCGGCTGAAATCACATGTCCCAAGAATACGACGCGATCTAACCAGAACTCACACTTGGAGAACTTTGCATACAACTGCTGGTCTCTCAGAGTCTGAAGGACAATCCGCAAATGATCCTTGTGCTCCAAAGGAGTCTTCGAATAGACTAAGATGTCGTCAATGAACACGATCACAAACTGATCGATAAACTCACGGAAAACTCGGTTCATCAAATCCATAAAGACTGTAGGTGCGTTGGTCAAACCAAACGGCATCACCAAAAACTCAAAATGTCCGTACCTCATACGAAACGCAGTCTTCGCGACATCTTGTTCTCTCACTCTCAGCTGATGGTACGGAGTCTTCGAATAGACTAAGATGTCGTCAATGAACACGATCACAAACTGATCGATAAACTCACGGAAAACTCGGTTCATCAAATCCATAAAGACTGTAGGTGCGTTGGTCAAACCAAACGGCATCACCAAAAACTCAAAATGTCCGTACCTCATACGAAACGCAGTCTTCGCGACATCTTGTTCTCTCAC
>KQ988973.1:162555-174500 GCA_001598015.1 Dorcoceras hygrometricum
TACCACGTACTGTTCCATTTTATCACGTCTGATTTCATTTCAGCGATAAGTTCCCAATAGTCGAATTCGATACTCAGTAAAGTTTTAAAATGGAAGCAAGTTTTTAACTGAAAGAACCCGATGATGTTTAAAGAGAATTTCAAAGAAAAGAAGAGAGCTAAAGGAACAAAAGTTTATTTTAAGATTTATGGCATAGATAACAGACGGTCACAAGGAGAAGGGTGAGTAGTCTTCAGATGTCGACTGCCCTTTCATATGAGCTATATGCTAAAACTGATATCGGAAGTCATTTTGATCAAAGTGCAACACGGACCTAAGGAGAGCTTCTAAGCCATAAATAAAAAAAAATGATAAGGATGAGATATGGGCTATTATCCCCATCTCCAAGTTTATGAAAGAAAGAAATGTTTTAAGAAATGTTTACGAATGAATGTTTAAGTATTGATGTTCCTTTAACTCAGTATTGTATGATCAGATGTCTGCCTGCGATAAATGAAATTGTTATTACTCAGATTTTACTTGCTGAGCCCCTAGGCTCATTAGATTTTAAAATGGTGCAGGTACGACAGCTGAGGAGCGAATGGGAGGTGAATCCTGAAACAGCTGCTGGGTGGTGTTGTGTTTATCGACGGCCAACGTTTTCCGTGTCATAGCTGATGTAGTCTTTCATTTTTAGACGTCTGTATTAAATCAGTTACAACAGTAGTAATCCAGGTAGAATGACAGCTGTTGTAAAACCGCAATTGCAATATATAATAGAATCTGTTTTCCGTAAATTTTCAGTAGTTGGCGCCGCTTATGTACTCGCCTATCAGCTTGTGTTTGTGTTTCATTATTTTTCTAAGTATAAGGAATACAGTTTATAACAAATTGTCTTTCAACCCTTCATTTTATTCTAAAATTTTATTTCACCCCAATTTCATGACCCCGTGGGTTTGGGCGTCACAGGCTGGTTCGATTGGACCGGATCGATTCTTCGATTCTTCGAGTCTCGAGTCAAATGTTTTAAAATGGGTCCAAGTTATTTTAACTTTGGACCTGTTATTTTAATTATTATGTCCAAGGTCCAATTTTAAAGAAAATAGCCAGAAGGTCAAAATTGAGTCAAACCTTTTAAATAATTAAAGTTATGTTTAATTTTAAGTTTTTAATCAAAATTGGGGCCCTTGCAATTTTATTGGAGTCAAAATCGATTTTTGGGATTTAATTTGTTCAAAATCGGTCTTTTGGTCAAAATCGACTTTGAGGTCAAAATTGATTTTAAAAGTCAAAATCGATTTTTAATAAGTCCAAATTGATTTCTAGAAGTCAAAAATTGATTTTAATTACTCTCATTTAGCCTTGATTTATAGAAGTCTAAATTTAATTTATTAGGCAAAAATATTTAAAGAAGGTGAACATTCGTTTCATCGGCTAAGTTTAGAGCGATGATTAGTCTAGAAGTGGTGAGCCAGACCCCAGAATCAATCCTCGACCGAAGTAGAAAAATGTAGAAGCCCGTAAATGTATAATTAATCATATGTAGTATGCTATGTACGTAAATGTTTTAAAGCAAATAATTAATTATACATTACCGGGCTAAGATTTTAAATTGCATGATTTTAAGAAATGCACGCATCATGAAATTTTATGAAACGTTCAGGCATTTCTCTTTTTAAATAAAACCTAAGGGATTGAAGTGATGTGGCAAAGTTTTATGATGGGAGTTAGTCGGGTAGCCGGGCCCAGGGATCCCCTGTTTTTAGGTATGATTATGAGCCTATGGATCCTCGTGTGATATCGGGGTGAACCACACCGCCACGTACGTTGGTTATTACGACTGATCAGTCATACGCCCGCTCACATTCACTGATACGACTCATATATTTTTCATGTTATGTTATGTCATGTCTTATGTATGTTTATGTTACGTATGTACGATATGAAATGTATGAAGAAAGTTATAAGATCATGCACGCATTCATGCTTTAACGTTATTTTAATTACAAGTATGTGCTTGCATGCGATTTTATTAGTATGTACTTTGCTATGTATTACGATAGAGCATGCTAAGCCTCTAGGCCCACTAGGTTTAAATGGTGCAGGTGATGACCCTGTTGATGAGTTTACACCGACTGGCGGGAGGACGTCTGAGCGCCTGTTGCAGCAGTACCCCTTGACCGCAGCAGTGTTATGTTGATTTGATACAGTTTGATATTGGTTTAAAACACGTTATTTTCAGTATTTTGACGCAGTCGATTTTATTTGATTTTTTTCAGTACGGTTGTTTTAACATTTTAAATTATTCCTTTATTTATGCTTAAAGTATTTTTAGAAAATGACTTAGAAATGTTTTAAAGAGGGAACGAGCCATACTTGAAGTTTATGTTTTTTCGCACATGTTTAAAAAAAATTTTTTAGAGTCTGGTTGTTTTCATTAGCACTCTACCAGATCTGACTACCAGCAAACGACGTCGCACAGGAATCCCGCTCAGGATAAACAAATCATTGCTTAACCTGCTGGTTCATCCAGCTGCTCACATCCGCTAAACGGATACAGATCACGCTTCGCGTCCGTTCCCACGCACCTATCAGCTTACTGGTAACTAGCGTCCAATATGGCGCATTAAACAACATCGTACTTTATCCAGATCTGGACAATCCGGAACCGGTCCACGTAGCGCTACCAGCTCACACTCGTTCAGATCCGACCTCAGCTAGTACCTGTGAACCGTACCGACTTACACTAAAACCACGAATCAGGCCAGTCCACACAGTAGCAACAGATTTCTCTTCAAAGCTGATTTCCTTCAAACGACATCGCTTCAGCACCCGCTTCGAATTTCCCTCTTAGCGTACCCAGGGTAGCTTGCGACGACAATATACAAGCAATCCAACCAACCAGATCTGACCATTCTACGAAAACCAGATAAGAGCTAATCTATGCACGAACCTGCTAGCTCTCCTTCAGATCTTATGCCAACACCCGATTAATTAAATTAATTACTCCACTAATCTTTCGGGTCTCACACTGTACATTTCTCGCCATGTTCAATTCAATGAGTCTTATTTCCTTTTTGCAAACACATCTTATAACGACCACATTTTTCAAATAGAAATTTCCAAAGTTTACGATCAAAACGAAAATACTAAAAGATTATCGCGGATAAAAAACCATTGACTTAATAGTTTTAGGACTAAAGTACAGTTGAATAGAATTTCAGCTTGCAGCTAGGAAGAAAGAAAATCAAGGCTGTAATTGAATGCGTCAATGTCTTCAGAAAGTAGTTTGGTACAAAATACAGAGAGTTATACACGGAGTAATCGATACAAAATTCTATGCAAACTGTCAAATCTCAATACAAATCTAAACAAATAGGAAATCTATATCAGCACTGTGAACACCCGTACCCATGAGGTCACGGATTTGGGGTGAATTAAAATTTGAAAATAAAAAGAAGGGCTAAATGACAATATATTATAAGATGTACTTAGAAAAATTTCGAAACACAAACACAAGACTGACATACACACATTCTCGGCGCCAAGTACTGAAATTTTGCGGAAAAACAGATTTCATAAATACACTGCAAAAGCGATATTACAACATCTGAAATTCTATATGAATTTACTACTGTTGCAATTGATCTAATACAGATGTCTATGATAAAAGACAACAACATCTAAGACACGGAAAACGTTGTCCATAGATAAACACTCCACCACCCAGCTGTCTCAGCTTCCACCTTCCGCTTGTAACTTAACTGTCTCACCTGCACCATTTTAAAAGCTAATGAGCCTAGGGACTCAGCAAGTAAAATCTGAATAATAACAAAGTCATTTAACGCAGGCAGACATCTGAACATTTACATAACTTAGTTTAAAGGAACTTCATTAAACGTAAACATTCTTTCGTAGCTTGGATGCGGGGACAATAACCCAGATCCCTTGATTTAATTTCTTAAACTTTATGATTTATGGCTTAGAAACTCTCCTTAGGTCCGTTGTGCACTTGATCAAATGACTTCTGATATCAGTTTTAGCATATAGCTCATTGTGAAGGGGCAACCGACATCTGGACGACTGCTCACCCTTCCTTTATGACCGTCTGTTACCATAAATCCTTAAAAATAAACTTTCATTCCTTTAAACTCCTTTCTTTCGAAATCTTCTTTGAAATCAGCTTTTAAAAATCAACAGGGTTCACTTCTTTTAAAACTTCCTTCCCAGATCTGTCTCCCGTGCTCGATTTATGTTCAAGAACCATGAGCTATTGTAGCTCCTTTATAGCAGCGCAAAAATTTTTATTTATCAGTAGCAGCGTCGCTTGCATTTATTTCCTATTTTCGGTCCTAACAAGTGGTATCAGATCAGGTTGTTCTTGAACGAGCATTTCTTTTTGAAACAAAATTTATTTTTGTGCTCTGATAGTTATGCGGAATTTCAACTGGTGCTTCATTTTTTTTTGAAAAATTGTTTTGATTTATATTATAATAGATAGGGAGAGTTATTATTAATCTTTCTCTGCATATATAAGCTAAAGCAGAAGCACTCTTTCAGCTCTTTCAAAATCATATCATTCATGCATACGGTTCTTCCCAAAATCTATTTTGATTTTCAAACTCAAAATTCCTGCTGTCACGGTTTTTGGTGTGGCAGTGTAGGGAGAGCTTCATTTTAAAATTCATCGGGAAGACCAGATTTCTACCCATTTTTTATTCCCACAAAAAGGGAGAGAATTGTTATTTTCATGCATATGTTATTTGAGAAGGTTGTTGTTGCACAGAAAAGATTAAATCAAAAGGAGACAACAATAAAAGGGAAGATGAACCTGAAGCGAAGCTGTCAACTATCATACATAGAGAAGCTTATTGCAGTTGACAGCTGAGCTAGAATTAGCTTTTGTAGAAGCATTTCCCTAGTGTGTGAGAAACAGAGAAAAACAGAGAGTTCACATTGTAAAAATCTCACACACAGATTCACTCGCACATTTCGTGAGTTGAGCTATTTAGAATAGCGAGTGAATCACAAAAACTATCATTGTAGTCTTTGAAAAGAGACGTTAAAACTGTTCCTATTTAGTTAGACACACAGTTGCGGCTGGTGTGCATTTGTTGAGGATAGGGTTTCACCTGGAGCGAGGCTCGGTGACTCATCTTCTAGTGGAACCTTCCTGAAGAAGGAAGAAGGGGAGACGTAGGACATTGATGTCTGAACTTCCAGAAACAAATCGCAGTGTATTGTATTCTGTTATTTATTCCGCATATGTATTTTATATTTGCACGCACGCATCAAATAACACACACTTGCACAGTCGAACAGATTTCTGTTTACAGAAATCTGTTTGCATCGAGTTTTAAAATTAAGATTCATTTCTGGTGTTTTCCGCATGTTTTTATTACATACCAGATCTGTCTCCGGTGCTCGATTTATGTTCAAGAACCATGAGCTACTGTAGCTCCTTTATAGCAGCGCAAAAAGTTTTATTTATCAGTAGCAGCGCTCGCTTGCATTTATTTCCAGATTCATTTCTGGTGTTTTCCGCATGTTTTTATTACATACCAGATCTGTCTCCGGTGCTCGATTTATGTTCAAGAACCATGAGCTACTGTAGCTCCTTTATAGCAGCGCAAAAAGTTTTATTTATCAGTAGCAGCGCTCGCTTGCATTTATTTCCTATTTTCGGTCCTAATAAGTGGTACCCAAGCAGGTTGTTCTTGAACAAGCATTTTTTTTTTAAACAAAATTTATTTTTGTGCTCTGATAGTTATGCGGAATTTCAGCTGGTGCTTCATTTTTTTTTTTTGAAAAATTGATTTGAGTTTATATTATAATAGATAGGGAGAGTTATTATTAATCTTTCTCTGCATATATAAGCTAAAGCAGAAACACTCTTTCAGCTCTTTCAAAATCATATCATTCATGCATACGGTTCTTCCCAAAATCTGTTTTGATTTTCAAAATCAAAATTCCTGCTGTCACGGTTTTTGGTGTGGCAGTGTAGGGAGAGCTTCATTTTAAAATTCATCGGGAAGACCAGATTTCTACCCCTTTTTTATTCCCACAAAAAGGGAGAGAATTGTTATTTTCATGCATATGTTATTTGAGGTTTTGTGTAAATCAAAAAGGGAGAGATTGATGGATCTGGATACAGATCCAGATCTGAGTTTTGAATTACACAAAACCTGTTATTGTGTTTCTAACGTTTCTACTAAGTGTGCATATGTTAGTTGGAAATACAACAAGAGAAGTTGAATCAGATACCGTAGCAGAACAAGAGCTGAAAACAGTAAAACGCGATTTCGGAGGCCTAAACGAAGGAATTTGGCCGAAAATCAGCTTAGGTCATCAAAAAAAGTTTGATGAGTTGTGCTCGTTGGATCGTTCCGGAGTGAGTAGCACTGGTCTCATGCGAAAATATGCAAGTTGGTTCAAATGTGCGCGAAGATGGATCAGCTGGAGCAACTGAACCAGCTGGTGCGCAAAGATGGATCAGCTGGAGAAAAGATTAAGTTCACAGCTGGTTTGGTTTATCACTTAGACGGCAGCTGGATTAGCAATGGAGACGTCCAAAGTTGAGTAAGTTGTTCGTAATTAGGCGGAGGCCAAATTAGACCAGCAGCTGTGATATTCGCTAAAGGAGAAGATGGACCAGCTGGAGCGCTAAGGAGAAGATGGACCAGCTGGAGCAATAAGTTGAACCAGCTGGAACGCTAAGAATCAGTAGGAACGCTATGGACCAGCTGTTGTGTTAAGATGAATAAAGACCAGCTGGAGAACAAATCAGATGTTGATCCGCTGTTGCGACAAAGTTGTATCAGACGTAGCGCAAAGACGAAGATACAACAGCTGATGTGCAAAGACAAGTTGAACCAGCTGGAGCGCTAAAGGGAAAATGAATCAGCTGATGAAGAAGAAACAGACGTTGAAGTAGAGATGTTGATAAGTTGAGGCAATCAGCAGTAAACAGAAGAACGATTCAGCAGTAAGATGCTTCAGATGTTGAAGAAATCAGCCGTTGCAAACATTCAGTTGTTGATCAGCAGTCGAACACATAGAAGCGAAGCAGTTCACTAATCAGTAGTCAACTGCTGAGCTTAATCAGCTTTTGGTTTAGATCAGCTGCTGGAATTTATAAGCCAAATCAAAAGACGATAAAAGCCTGCAAAAGAAAGGACACAAGGACAACTCCCTGTCAGTACTTTACAGAACATCTTTCAACGGGAAGAACTTGTGTCCAACGGATTGAATTTGAACAGAGGCTTTATATACGAGAAGCGCCATTGAAGAAAGGTGGCTGTTGATGTACAGAAAAGATTAAAAAACTAAAAGGAGACAACAACAAAAAGGGAAGAAAAACATAGATGAAGTAGTCGACCGCCATTAGAGAGGATTTTACTACGAGTGTCGACTACTGAGTCTAAATCAGCTTTTGTAGAGCATTTCCCTAGTGTGTGAGAAACAGAGAAAAACAGAGAGTTCACATTGTAAAAATCTCACACACAGATTCACTCGCACATTTCGTGAGTTGAGCTATTTAGAATAGCGAGTGAATCACAAAAACTATCATTGTAGTCTTTGAACAGAGACGTTAAACATGTTCATGTTTAGTTAGACACACAGTTGAGGCTGGTGTGCATTTGTTGAGGATAGGGTTTCACCTGGAGCGAGGCTCGGTGACTCATCTTCTAGTGGAACCTTCCTGAAGAAGGAAGAAAGGGAGACGTAGGACATTGATGTCTGAACTTCCAGAAAAAAATCGCAGTGTATTGTATTCTGTTATTTATTCCGCATATTCATTTTATATTAGCACGCACGCATCAAATCACACACACTTGCACAGTCGAACAGATTTCTGTTTACAGAAATCTGTTTGCATCGAGTTTTAAAATTAGGATTCATTTCTGGTGTTTTCCGCATGTTTTTATTACATACCAGATCTGTCTCCGGTGCTCAATTTATGTTCAAGAACCATGAGCTATTGTAGCTCCTTTATAGCAGCGCAAAAATTTTTATTTATCAGTAGCAGCGCTCGCTTGCATTTATTTCCTATTTTCGGTCCTAACAAGTGGTATCAGAGCAGGTTGTTCTTGAAGGAGCATTTCATTTTGAAACAAAATTTAGTTTTGTGCTCTGATAGTTATGCGGAATTTCAGCTGGTGCTTCATTTTTTTTTGAAAAATTGATTTGAGTTTATATTATAATAGATAGTGAGAGTTATTATTAATCTTTCTATGCATATATAAGCTAAAGCAGAAGCACTCTTTCAGCTCTTTCAAAATCATATCATTCATGCATACGGTTCTACCCAAAATCTGTTTTGATTTTCAAAATCAAAATTCCTGCTGTCACGGATTTTGGTGTGGCAGTGTAGGGAGAGCTTCATATTAAAATTCATCGGGAAGACCATATTTCTACCCCTTTTTGATTCCCACAAAAAGGGAGAGAATTGTTATTTTCATGCATATGTTATTTGAGGTTTTGTGTAAATCAAAAAGGGAGAGATTGATGGATCTGGATAACAGATCCAGATCTGAGTTTTGAATTACACAAAACCTGTTATTGTGTTTCTAACGTTTCTACTAAGTGTGCAGATGTTAGCTGGAAATACAACAAGAGAAGTTGAATCAGATACCGTAGCAGAACAAGAGCTGAAAACAGAAAACGCGATTTCGGAGGCCTAAACGAAGGAATTTGGCCGAAAATCAGCTTAGGTCATCAAAAAAATTTTGATTAGTTGTTCTCGTTGGATCGTTCCGGAGTGAGTAGCACTGATCTTATGCGAAAATATGCAAGTTGGTTCAGATGTGCGCGAAGATGGATCAGCTGGAGCAAGTGAGTAGCACTGATCTTATGCGAAAATATGCAAGTTGGTTCAGATGTGCGCGAAGATGGATCAGCTGGAGCAACTGAACCAGCTGGTGCGCAAAGATGGATCAGCTGGAGAAAAGATAAAGTTCACAGCTGGTTTGGTTTATCACTTAGACGGCAGCTGGATTAGCAATGGAGACGTCCAAAGTAGTCAGTTGTTCGTAATTAGGCGGAGGCCAAATTAGACCAGCAGCTGTGATATTCGCTAAAGGAGAAGATGGACCAGCTAGTGCGCTAAGGAGAAGATGGACCA
Organism: Dorcoceras hygrometricum; assembly: GCA_001598015.1. NCBI lineage: Eukaryota > Viridiplantae > Streptophyta > Magnoliopsida > Lamiales > Gesneriaceae > Dorcoceras > Dorcoceras hygrometricum. The sequence continues at coordinate 171,659 of KQ988973.1, forward strand.
GCTGGAGCAATAAGTTGAACCAGCTGGAACGCTAAGAATCAGCTGGAACGCTATGGACCAGCTGTTGTGTTAAGATGAAGAAAGACCAGCTGGAGAACAAATCAGATGTTGATCAGCTGTTGCGACAAAGTTGTATCAGACGTAGCGCAAAGACGAAGATACAACAGCTGATGTGCAAAGACAAGTTGAACCAGCTGGAGCGCTAAAGGGAAAATGAATTAGCTGATGAAGAAGAAACAGACGTTGAAGCAGAGATGTTGATCATTTGAGGCAATCAGCAGTAAACAGAAGAACGATTCAGCAGTAAGATGCTTCAGATGTTGAAGAAATCAGCCGTTGCAAACATTCAGCAGTAAACTGGAAGGCTACACAGATTCTAGCTTCCAGTGTGACGTGGATGATTCGAAATCAACCTCTGGATTTGTATTCATGCTCAATGGTGGTGCTGTCTCTTGGAAGAGTTCCAAGCAAGACACCATCGCGGATTCAACCACTGAGGCTGAGTACATCGCAGCATCAGCTGCTGCTAAGGAGGCCGTTTGGATAAGGAATTTCGTCCAAGAGTTGGGCGTCATTCCTAATGGAGTTGGTCCAGTCCCGGTGTACTGCGACAACATGGGTGTCGTTGAATAGGTGTAGCGGAGCGTCGTAATCGGACCTTGTTGGACATGGTTCGATCTATGATGAGCTTCACTGAGCTTCCTACCTCGTTTTGGGCTATGCGCTCGAAACGGCGGTAATGTTGTTGAACAATGTCCACACCAAGGCAGTGGACAAGACTCCGTATGAGATATGGATGGGCAAACCACCCAAGTACTCATTTATGAGAATTTGGGGATGTCCTGCTTACGTGAAGCAGACAGTGGGAGATAAGCTGGATACGAGATCCATCTTATGCTACTTCATTGGGTATCCAAAGAATTCCATTGGATACTATTTCTACTATCCCAACGAGACAAAAGTGTTTGTCTCTAGGAATGCGACCTTTATGGAAAGGGAATTTCTACTTGATAGAAAGGGCAAAATAGTAGAACTCCAAGAGGTTCGAGAACCAACTGAAGTACCAAGTGATTCTCCCGCACTTACTGAGCCAGTACCAGAAATGGTCGCACCTAGGAGATCCGAAAGGATTCCTAGAGCTCCCGAGAGATATGGTTTTCTCCTTGAAGATGATCAAGGTGATCAAGTTGTTGGATCTGATCCAAGAACTTTCAAGGAGGCAATTTCCGATGCTGATTCTAACTTATGGCTTGAAGCAATGCAGTCTGAGTTTGACTCAATGCATGCTAACCAAGTTTGGACTCTCGTTAACCCTCCCGAAGGAATCGTTCCTATTGGGTGCAAATGGGTGTATAAGAGGAAACTTGGGCCTGATGGTAAGGTAATGACCTAGAAGGTGCGACTGGTCGCGAAAGGTTACACTCAAAGGCAAGGTGTTGACTATGATGAACCATTCTCGCCAGTTGCAATGTTCAAGTCAATTAGAATACTATTAGCCATAGCCGCATGGTACGACTATGAGATATGGCAAATGGATGTGAAAACTGCGTTCCTTAATGGAAACATTAAGGAAGATATCTATATGACGCAGCCTGAGGGTTTCACATCTGTTGGAAGCGAGCATAAGGTATGCAAGCTTCAGAGATCGATCTACGGTCTCAAACAAGCATCGTGAAGTTGGAACCTGAGATTCGATGAAACAATTAAGGAATTTGGTTTCATCAAGAATCCCGAGGAGCCATGCGTTTACAAGAAGGTAGTTAAAAGTGCTGTGACGTTCCTAGTACTTTATGTTGATGACATTCTACTCATTGGGAATGATGTAGGAATGTTGCAGTCAACTAAAGTATGGTTGTCTGGTAGATTTTCGATGAAGGACATGGGTGAAGCATCCTATATTCTTGGAATACAGATCTATCGGGATAGATCCAAATGGATGCTCGGACTCACCCAAGCTACCTACATTGATACCATACTTAAGAGGTTCTCTATGGAAGAGTCCAAGAGAGGACACCTACCTATGTGCCACGGGGTCACTCTATCTAAGTCTATGTGTCCAAAGACTGATGAAGAGATAGAGAGTATGGCACGTGTACCATATGCCTCGGCTATAGGTAGTATTATGTATGGCATGATCTCGACTAGACCGGACGTCGCATATGCTCTGAGTGTCACGAGCCGCTACCAGGCCAACCCCGGCCAATTGCATTGGAAGGCCGTGAAGGATATTCTTAAGTACTTGCGAAGGACTAAGAATATGTTCATGGTCTACGGGGGTGGTGAACTGAAACTGGAAGGCTACACTGATTCTAGCTTCCAGTGTCGCGTGGATGATTCGAAATCAACCTCTGGATTTGTATTCATGATCAATGGTGGTGCTGTCTCTTGGAAGAGTTCCAAGCAAGACACCATCGCGGATTCAACCACTGAGGCTGAGTACATTGCAGCATCAGCTGCTGCTAAGGAGGCCGTTTGGATAAGGAATTTCGTCCAAGAGTTGGGCGTCATTCCTAATGGAGTTGGTCCAGTCCCGGTGTACTACGACAACACGGGTGCCGTTGCCCAAGCAAGACACCATCGCGGATTCAACCACTGAGGCTGAGTACATTGCAGCATCAGCTGCTGCTAAGGAGGCCGTTTGGATAAGGAATTTCGTCCAAGAGTTGGGCGTCATTCCTAATGGAGTTGGTCCAGTCCCGGTGTACTACGACAACACGGGTGCCGTTGCGCAAGCAAAGGAGCCCAGGTCTCACCAAAGATCCAAACACATACTGAGGAAATACCACATAATCCAAGATATTGTGGCTAGAGGTGACATAGCAGTTGAGAGAATCGCCTCTGC
>KQ988973.1:229949-243775 GCA_001598015.1 Dorcoceras hygrometricum
GCCTCTGCAGACAACATTGCTGATCCACTTACGAAGCCCTTGCCAGGACCGTTATTTGAAAAACATCGTGAAACAATGGGACTGCGTCTGATGAGTAGTTGTCTTTAAGGCAAGTGGGAGATTGTTAGAGTAGGTGCCCAACTAGCCAACTTGTGGCGTGTGGGTTCTTATTGACTCTTTGTAAAATGATCTTTATTTATGAAATTCGTATTCTTTTATGGCATTCTTTATCTTCATTATTTTATAATGTTAACAATTGTGTTGGATAAAGACCTAGTATGCACCATAGTGTATATTAGATGTGATAGTGGATAAACACATCTAATAGTCACTATGTATTCTAAACTCGTTCCTAGTCGATTAGGCCATCAAAATGAGGATAAGGTCGCCCGAGTTTGAGACTAGCATCTGTGATGTGAAGTACCACGTTTCATTGGTAGGGAACATTGAATGTTCTGAGCATGCATATGGATAGTGACCTGGTGATCTATAGAACTACCCTCGTTCGGACTTTCCAAGTGGTTACCATTTATCGAGTGGATTAAGTCCGAGGTCTTGGTTGTACAGATTGACCCTTATTACTCGAAACGTCATTGAGACTCTACATGATAGGTGCCTCACTTTGACCCGTTTACCGACTCAGTTGGGGTCATCAGGTGGCGGGATTGGGTGAGGTCCCGATGCATGTAGGAGTCGATGCTTCGTTGTCGAGGATTCACCGCTCGCCCTTGTGCGTGTATATCCTATGCTATCTGAGGAGATAATAGTGTGATAAATCTCTGGCCAGAGTACTAGATGTGTTTTAGGTAAATGGGTTTACCTAGTAACACAGGCGATGTCACTATTTGATCTCCGAAATGTATGCATGATTATTGGATCTCTAGCGACTCTCGATTTACCAATGGTCGTTGATCTGATCGGGATATTTGTGTTAAAATGACCGTACTGTACGCTAACCATGACCAACTGGTTCTTGCAGGCACTATCAGTGATACCTAGGGGATCATGGGGCGATGTTGCTAGACTCTTTACCATGATCCGATGGGTCAGTACGAAATTGTGATTTCGCAGTCACACATGTTGTGGGCACACGGCTAGCTGTATCCCTGAACCATTGAGGGTCACACAAGTACTGGCTTCTCAGTTCCCGCACGGAAATTAAACTCAATTTGTTGAGTATAGGAGGTCAAAAATGAAATTTCCCTAAAGTTTGGGCTAGTTTGACTATCCTTGAAACTTGTAGGGGCCAAACTGCTATTTTGGATTAGGTGGTTCGAAAAATTGTTTTCGCATCATAATACTCAGTTTTGTAAACTGTGTAGATCGGTCCGATCTGATCGTCGATCGGGATTATGATGGAGCCACGTTGATGGACTTGAAACGAATGTGCACTCTGTGACTGGGCCCGACCCAGGCCCATTGGGCCGGTTCAAGCCCATAGAAAGTCTATATATAGAGGCATTAGGGTTGCATTGACAAGATACTCCACAAACCCTAGAGCACGCCTCCCTCCCTTCTCCCACTCCTCACGGCCACCGCCCCTCCTTGCCGTCGCCGCCCGCCGCCGACGCGCTGCGACCGCCGCTCGTCGCCGCCGTCGGACTTGTTTCGACTGTCTCAACGAGGAGATTCCGTCCGTGAAATATTCGTCGCGTTTTCTAGTGCAGACCGACGAAGGGATCGAGATTTCAGTCGTGGATCGGATTAGGAGAACGACAACCGCCTACCGTTGAAGTGCCGATTTCCTCGTGAAATTGGTCGGAGCCAGGCGTCTAGACGCCAGCAAGGTACCAAAATAAACATCCTATGAATGTTTAATTGCTGTTTATACTATGTATTGACTGTTCCTGGGTCCAAAATTTTAAATCTTCCGCTGCGCCCCGGGAGCGGGATCCGGATCCGCCGCTGCGCCAACTGTAATCATATCATAACATATCATATATCATATATGGCATGGCATATCGTAATCTGAAAGAAAGCGTAAGAGTCATATCAGTGGATGTGAGCCAAGTGTGACTGATCAGTCGTAATAACCAACGTACGTGGCGGTGTGGTTCACCCGACCTTACCTCGGGATCCCTATATATCACACCTCTTGAAAACTGCCACTTCACCCGACCTTACCTCGAGATCCATAGGCCCTGAAATCCTGAAATCATTCCTAAAAACAGGGGATCCTCGGGCCCGACTACCCGGTTAACTCCCATCGTAGACTTGCCACATCACTTCCATTCCTCGGATTTTTAACTTAAAAAGCACATGCCTGATCGTTTCATAAAATCTCATGATGCGTGAATTTTCTTAAAATCATGAAATTTAAAAGCTTAGCCCGTTAATGGATAATTAATTCTTTTCTTTAAAACCTTTACGTACATAACATACTACATATATGATTAATTATGCATTTACGGGCTTTTATATTTTTCTACATCGTTCAAGGGTTGATTCCGGGGCCTGGCTCGCTACTTCTAGACCAAACGTCGCTCTAAAAACGACCGATGAAACGAATGTTCACCGCTTTTTCCCATTTTTTCCTATTTTCTTTAAAATTTGATTTCTTAAAAAAATCAAGACAAAATAAACTAATTAAAAGAAATTTTTACTTCTAAAAAAATCATTTTGGGACTTACAAAAATCGATTTTGACTTTTAAAAGCAGTTTAAATCAATTTTGACCTCGAAAGCCGATTTTGACCAAAAGACCGATTTGACCACATTAAATCCCAAAAATCGATTTTTGACCTAATTAAAATTCATAAAGCCCTAATTTTGACTAAAAACTTAAAAGTAAACATAAATTAAAATTATTTAAAATATTTGACTCAATTTGGACCTTCTGGCTATTTTCTTTAAATTAGACCTTCGACACATTAATAAAATAACAGGTCCATAATTAAAATAACTTGACCACATTTTAAAACATTTGACTCGAGAATCAAAGAACCGATCCAGTCCAATTGAACCAGCCGGTTCAACTTAACCGAACCCATTCAAAACTAACCCTAAACCGGACACACACACGCACACACCAGCGGCGCACGCGAGTAGCGTCCAATCTTCACGTTCGTCCTCCCTGCTCTGGCCACCATGGCCAGATCCCTTCCGTCTGGACCACCCCCAGGTCCAGACGGTCCTAACCTGGCCGACCTTGGCTCAAACCGTTGGCTAACCAGGGAGAACTGGTCGCTGCAAGTGGACGCTCAAGCCATGTTGTGCCTCGCGACCACCTGCTGGTCTCCCCAGGTCCAGACGGTCCTAACCTGGCCGACCTTGGCTCAAACCGTTGGCTAACCAGGGAGAACTGGTCGCTGCAAGTGGACGCTCAAGCCATGTTGTGCCTCGCGACCACCTGCTGGTCTTGGCGTTCGTTATCCTTGCTCCGGCCACCACTGTCGGAGCCCTTCCGGCTGGACCACACCCAGGTCCAGGCGGTCTAACGTGACCGACCTTACCTCAAACCGTGGACCGACCTGGGAGAACGAACCTCTGCAAGTGGACACACCAGCCCTGCCGCGCGATACGCCACTCACGACTTCTACTACATGATCTGGTTCGCCCAAACCCTTAGCCATTATCCTCCCTTGATCTAGACCACCATGAGTCCCCTAAGAACCCCTAGGACCAAGCCATCACCCCTGTAACTTACCATGACCGAAGCTATAAGAGGAGAAAGCGTGACATGCCAAAAACCGTGAATCCCATGCATGACATATGAACATAGATGAAAGATTTCGAGGCATACACACATAATTCATGCATAATTTTCATAAAACAGGTATTAGGATTTAAATGGTGAGCAAGGGGATTGATATCACATGCCTGGGTTGGAGGAAACGCTGATCTGCGAGGTACGGACGTTGTAGGTGCGAGTTCGAGGCGCCGCCGGAATTTGATCACCAAGATCCTTCAATGGCTGTATGAATTTCGAATTTTGTGTGCTAAGGGGAGGGGGAAGACGGCCGGTACCCAAGGTGGAGGCTAGGGTGTGTTTAGATTTGTGTTTAGGAAGTGATTAAGGTGCCTATAATGACCCATATGGCTTTAATTAAAATTTTACAAGCTTGCCCCTCTAATTAAATAAAAAAAGTGCTTAAAACTCATACTTGGGCTTTAATAATTATAAAGTTTCGAAATCTAGGCCTCCTAAAATTTTAAAATGCTTCAAAACTCAATATACCAGCCCGTATAGGCGAAAAACGGGTTTCCATCCAAAATAATTATAAAAATCTTAATTTCCAAAATATTTTCTTAAAATAAAATAAATTCATTCGTAAAATCTCATAACTTAAAAAAATCTCAATTATCTTCTTTCCGGTCGACTCTAATCTCGTCCACACGTCCGTAGCTCAAGCAGGCTAAAAAATAACACATGCATACCATGCAGCATAATATCATAAATAAATCATATAATAAGGCATGTAATCATCTAAAAATCTTTTTCCCCTAGTCATGCACTTGTTTCTACGTATTCAGGAAATTCTAGGCGTTACACAGTTATTTTGGGAATTCAGATTTGTCTATTTTAAAGAAGACAAAAAGGGGGATATTTCGTAAATAAGAGAAGTTTCAGATCTAAAGACATCATTAAAGTAAAGAGAGAAGATGTGCGAAATAAAATTCAGTAAAACTAATATAATTGAGAGCAGATTTCATATCTCAGTACCGAAATAGATTTGAACTTCAGATTTTAACAGCTATACATTCCAAAGGATTCAATGATCGAGATTTAATCAGATAAAGCCTGTTAGACAAAGTGGATGAAAGAAACTCAGTTCAGAGCTATTTTGGAGAATACTTTGCAGGACACAGAGTTGGTCTAGTCGATGTTTACCTATTTTCGGTATTAAAGTCAAACAAGCTCTGACAACTTTAGACCGACCTTTGGATAGCATTAATGGAGCATTTAATGCGTTGATACGATGAATATATGCAAACAAGGTTTGTGTCTACTGGCTCATTTATTGACCGTTAAATATGGAAGATTATATATAGCTGATTCAAACAAGAAGCTCTCTCTCTCTCACTCTCGCTCGCTTTCTGGTTGCTCTCGACAATTTGAAAAACCTCTCAGCGATTAACAAGTTCTCTCACACTCTGAGATTTCCACATCGCAAAACATTTTGAGTCCCAGCCTTCATTATCTCGAAGAACACTCTAGTTCAGCTCTTTCATAGATATAATCTTTGAGATATCTTCTGGTTTACCTTAGTAATCTGTTCTTGTTGTTCAAAGAACCAGAAGATTTACAGAACTCATTTGATTCGTGTCTATTGTAAAATCAGATTTGAGTCTGTAACGAACTTGCTGTGTGAAGCAGTTCGAAAAACTATATTGTATGATTTCAGCAGTGTTATCTGCGTAGATTGTGGTTGCTAGGAGTTCATGTTAAGTGTGGGTTGCATGACCGAGCGTCTACAGAAGCTGTACACATCAAATTATTCTAGTGGAACCTTCCTGAAAAGGAAGAAGGGGAGACGTAGGATTTAAGATCCGAACTTCCAGAAACAAATTTTTGACTCTATCTTTTACTTACTTGCGTCGTATTTATTAGTAACTGTTCATTGTTTAATCGATTTCTTTCCGCACAATATTTGTTAACCGAGAAAATAGATTAGGACTGAGAGCCTCAGATCCGGTAACTCAGATCTGAGTTAAGCGAGGCTTGTAAAAATAGTTTTAAGGTTTCGAAAATCAAAAACCAAAGGAGTTCATTCAACCCCCCCTTCTGAATTCCTAAGATTATTTTAAACACTTTTCGATTCCATTGATCCTATCAAAACCTTTCAAAAACACTTAGATATTGTAGATCAAGTTTTAATAGACCAGGTCGCACGCGATCCGGACCAGCTCGCAGAGCTGCTGGTCCAGCTCAAGCACGATCTGGTTTCTCTATTGCGTGCTGTTTTTCCAAATAAGTTTTAAATGAACGTAATATGGGTCTTATTACCTAGAAATGGTGTCTGAGGCGGGTGAGAGCTCACGCGACACCCCCTTCCGGGACCATCAATTTGTATCAGAGCAGGTTGTTCTTGAAAGTGCATTTTAAATTGAAAAATTTTAATGGTTTTAAAATAATTTCAGCTCTGATAGTCGTTTTCTGTGGAAACTTGTCTGTGCTACAAAATAATTTTAAAGTTTTAAAAATCAGTTTATAAAGAAAGGCGAAGAAATGCTTTTCAAATAGGTGAGCACCGGACCAAGAGTGAAAAGCGCAACAATATCTCTTCTGTCGAGCTGACACATGTTGCACGAGATCTGTGTGGATGCCAAGACCTCTTACGATGTATGTGCTGAAATAATAGCACATAGGACAGAGTTCGAGAGAAGCGGAATAGATTCTGTGAATTCGATTATCATTTATCTTCCAATCTGTATAGATGAGCGTTTTTCAGTAGCATAGAATCTGTTTTTCAAATTACATATCATGCATATGTTTTCGCAAAATATCGTCCCTTGGAAACTGTCTTCTTTTCAAAAATAAAATTACCATGTGCTCTATTGAGGGGGATTTTTGTCTTAAATATTAAGGGAAGACAAGATTTCAAACCCTTTTTGATTCCCACGAAAAGGGGGAGAAATATTTCAAAACTGTTATTCGTGCTTATTGTTTTCCAGGTTTTGTGTTAATCAAAAAGAGGGAGATTGTTGGATCTATGTAACAGATCAAATCTGAATTTTGATAAACACAAAACCTGCTATTGTGTTTCAAACATTTTTATTAAGTGCGCAGGCCAAAGCTGAATCAGCTCAGTTGCGAGCTGGTACAGGATTAGACGTGAGTTGGTTCAGAACAGATGAAGAAAGCATTGTAGCAGAACAGCTACGAGCTGATAGCCTCGAACTCAGTATAGGTTAAGGAGATGTCTAAGCTGGAACAGTAAGGGGACGCCCAAGTTGGTCCAGCAGAGGATATCCAAGCTGATCAAGCTGAGGACCGCCAAGCTAGTCAAGCAAAGGACCGCCAAGCTGGTCCAGCAGACATCTAAGCTGATCCAGCTTAGACCAAAGATCGGCACAGAAGAAATCAGTTCGGCATAGCAGAATAGCGTTCAGTTCAGGGATCAAGTGCAGCACAGAATCAGTTTACAGTTCAACGGATCAGATCAGCTGTACAGACTAAGAAGAGCTGAGCTCAGTTACGAAGTGCAGCACAGTACACCGTCGATCAGGAATGAGGTCGTCGATCTCCAACTCAACCTTAGGTTCAGACGCATCATAGAATCAGTGCAGAACAAATTAGTTCAGATCAGTTGAAGCGCATGATCAGATCAGACAAGAAGCGCAGCAAGAATCAGATTAGCTCAGGACCGAACAGAACAACACAGAAAGAGTCTGTATAGAGTCGGTCAGCTTAGAGCAGTTTAGGACAGAAGAGACCAGCTCGGAGACTAACTGAGAGACCAGATCATCAGAGGCCATCAGATCAGAGCAGCTTAGAGAAGAGAAGACTAGACAAGGAGTCTCGGGAAAGACCAGCTCAGACGAATTAGTTTGTACAAGCTTTTTGCAGAATACTAGAAGACAAACTAATTTGTCTGATCAAGACAGAGCTCAAAGTCTATAAAGTCTGCAATGCATTAAATAGCCGAGAGCTCAAAGTCAACGAAGCCTGCAAACGCATTAAATAACGAACTACACAAGGTAAAACTTTGTAAGAACTTTACGGAAGCCTTTTCAACAGTTAGGAACTTGTGTCCAACGGATATAATTTGCGCAGAGGCTTTATATAACTATGAGACGATGAACAGCAAAAAGATATGCACAAGCGATACACGAGAGAAAATCAGAAAGCAGTGCATGTGCCATAGTCGAAAGCTTGTACACTCAGGTGGCAGCTGATGTACAAGCTGAGTTAGTGCCCAGGTGTGAGCTGGTGCAAAAGCCAAGAGCTAAAATGTCAAATCTATAGTCGACTGCACAACAGGGAAGAATATGAAGGTATCAGCTTTGTAGAAGCACTTCCCAGTGTGTGATAAAACAACCAAGAGAGTGAGCTTACACTGTAAATTTCTCACACACGGATTCACTCACATACAAGAGAGATGAGCTTAATAGAATAGATGAGTGAATCACAAACAAACAAACCTTTATAGTCTTCCTCAATGAGACTTAAAATAAGTGTTGGTTAGACACACAGCCTGCGAGCTGGTGTGCATTTGTGGCTAGGAGTTCTAGCAGCTTGAGGGCTGTCGGATCGGGTTTGTACACAAGGTGTAAGATAAAATCTTCTAGTAGATCCTTCTTGTGTGGAAGAAGGGGAGACATAGGAGATTCAGCTCCGAACTTTCATAAACAAATTGCAGCGTACATTTACTTACAGTTTTCTGCATTGCATCGCATACATGTTTAAAACCTGTTGAAATAGCTTTCGATTTTCAGAGGGTAGTTCATATTGTTTTCGCATGATTTTATATCTTACCTGGTCTACTTCTCGATGCACAAACCTTTCAAGAACACTGAGCTATTGCAGCTCAAGTTTTAATAGACCAGATTGCAGGCGATCCGGACCAGCTCGTAGAGGTACTTGTCCAGCTCAGGCACGATCTGGTTTTCCTATTGCGTGCTGTTTTCCAAATAATTTTTAAATACACGTAATATGGGTCTTATTTCCTAGAACTGGTGTCTGAGATGTGTGAGAACTCAGCGACACCCCCTTCTGGGACCATCAGAATATAAATGTTATATTATAAAAAGATAATATGTAAAATATAATAAATATTAATATTTAAGTATTAATGCGAATATTATGAAAATAACCTTTTTTATAAGTGAAGGGTTATGGGCCGAGCCATTGACCTCCTATGCCCAGGCCAAGGCCCAGTCTGCAAATGATCAAGATAATTATCGATATTGGGCCCAATGGCCTGATATCAAATTGTCCCTGGAGTCACAAAGAAATAGGCCCGTTCATATAAGGCCCATGTGTTGGGTAACGGTGGCGGATCCGGATCCCGTCTCCCGGCGAGGCAGCGGAAGAATAAAATTAGGCCGGGAAACATTCAATACAATTAAAATCTACTGCAAACTATGAACCATTCATAGGGCGTTTAGTCAGTTACCTTGCTGGCGACAGGCGCCTGACTCCAACCAGAATCGCAAGGAGACTGGCTCTTCTCGGTAGGCGGTGGTAGATTCGTCAATCAGGTCCACGACCGGAAGGGAGACTCCTTCGTCAGCCTGCACTAGAAGGCCTGACGAGATCAACACGGATGGATCCTCCTCGAACTGATCGGAGCAAGTCCGATCAATCAACGGCGGGCGGCGCGTGGGAGGCGCGCGGCCGAGGGGATGTTTTGGGAGGAGGGGCGGCGCACTTAGGAGCTATTTAAATCACCACGGTTTCATCATAACTCCGATCGTCGATTAGATCGGACCGATCAGCTCAGTTTCCAAAACTGAATATTATGATGCGAAAAAAGATTTTTCAGATTACCTAGTCCAAATGACAGTTTTGCCCCTCAACAGCGGGAAATCACGATTTGACCCCTGTTGACTTTAGGAAGTCTAACTTCCAAAAATCCTCCTCCTACGCTCAACAAATTGAGCTCAGTATCCATGCGGGAATCTCGAATCCAGTACTTGTGTGACCCTCAATGGTTCAGGGATACAGCTTGCCGTGGGCCCACAACCATTGTGGCTCCGGAATCACAATTCCGGACTTGCCCATCGGATCATGGTAAGAGCGTCTAGCAACATTGCCCCATGATCCCCTAGGTATCGCTAATAGTGCCTGCAAGAACCAGTTGGTCGTGGTTAGCGTACAGTACGGTCCTTTCAATCCATATATCCCGATCAGATCAACGACCATTGGTAAATCGAGAGTCGCTAAAGATCCGATAGCTATGCATATATCTTGGAGATCGAATAGTGACATCGCGAGTGTAACTAGGTAAACCCATTTACCTAAACACTTCTAGTACTCTGGCCAGAGATTCACACACTATTATCCACTCAGATAGCATAGGATATCCACGCATGTCTGCGAGCGGTGAATCCTCGACAACGATGCATCGACTCCTACATGCATCGGGGCCTCACCCAATCCCACCGCCTAACGAGCCCAAGTGAGTCGGCAAACGGGTCAAAGTGAGACGCCTATTATGTAGAGTCTCAATGACGTTTCGAGTCGTGAGGACTAATCAGTACAACCAAGACATCGGACTTGTCCACTCGACAAATGGTAACCACTTGAAAATCCGAACGAGGGTAGTTCGATAGATCACCAGGTCACTATCTATCTGCATGCTCAGAAACATCACAGTGTTCCCTACCAATGAAACATGGTACTTCGCATCGCAGATACTAGTCTCGAGCTCGGGCTGCCTTATCCTCGTTTTGATGGCCCAATCGACTAGGAACTAATTCAGAATACACAATGACTATTAGATGTGTTTCATGATAGCCGTCATACCCACTATCACATCTAACATACACTATAGCGCATTCTAGGTCTTTACTCAACGCAATTTTTAATCATCATACAACACAGTGAAAGTAAAGAATGCCATAAATAAATGTGAATATCATATATAAAGACTTTCAAATACAAGAGTCTATAAACCCACACGCCACAAGTTGGCTAGTTGGGCATCTACTTTAACAATCTCCCACTTGCCCTAAAGCCAACTACTCATCAGACGCAGTTCCATTGTTTCGCGATGTTTTTCAAACAACGATCCTGGCAAGGGCTTCGTAAGTGGATCAGCAACGTTGTCCGCAGAGGCGACTCTCTCAACTGCTATGTCACCTCTAGACACAATATCCCGGATTATGTGGTATTTCCTCAGTATATGTTTGGATCTTTGGTGAGACCTAGGCTCCTTTGCTTGTGCAACGGCACCCGTGTTGTCGCAGTACACCGGGACTGGACCAACTCCATCAGGAATGACGCCCAACTCTTGGACGAAATTCCTTATCCAAACTGCCTCCTTAGCAGCAGCTGATGCTGCGATGTACTCAGCCTCAGTGGTTGAATCCGCGATGGTGTCTTGCTTGGAACTCTTCCAAGAGACAGCACCAGCATTGAGCATGAATATAAATCCAGAGGTTGACTTCGAATCATCCACGTCACACTGGAAGCTAGAATCAGTGTAGCCTTCCAGTTTCAGTTCACCACCCCATAGACCATGAACATATTCTTAGTCCTTCGTAAGTACTTAAGAATATCCTTCACAGCCTTCCAATGCAATTGGCCGGGGTTGGCCTGGTAGCGGCTCGTGACACTCAGAGCATATGCGACATCCGGTCTAGTCGAGATCATGCCATACATAATACTACCTATTGCCGAGGCATATGGCACACGTGTCATACTCTCTATCTCCTTATCAGTCTTCGGACACATAGACTTAGATAGAGTGACCCCGTGGCACATAGGTAGGTGTTCTCTCTTGGACTCTTCCATAGAGAACCTCTTAAGTATGGTATCGATGTAGGTAGCTTGGGTGAGTCCAAGCATCCGTTTCGATCTATCCCGATAGATCTGTATTCCAAGAATATAGGATGCTTCACCCATGTCCTTCATCGAAAATCTACTAGAAAACCATACTTTAGTTGATTGCAGCATTCCTACATCATTCCCAATGAGTAGAATGTCATCAACATAAAGTACGAGGAATGTCACAGCGCTTTTAACTACCTTCTTATATACACATGGCTCCTCGGGATTCTTGATGAAACCAAATTCCTTAATTGTTTCATCGAATCTCAGGTTCCAACTTCGTGATGCTTGTTTGAGACCGTAGATCGATCTCTGAAGCTTGCATACCTTATGCTCGCTTCCAACAGATCTGAAACCCTCAGGCTACGTCATATAGATCTCTTCCTTAATGTTTCCATTAAGGAACGCAGTTTTCACATCCATTTGCCATATCTCATAGTCGTACCATGCCGCTATGGCTAACAAGATTCTAATTGACTTGAACATTGCGACTGGCGAGAAGGTTTCATCATAGTCAACACCTAGCCTTTGAGTGTAACCTTTCGCGACCAGTCATGCCTTGTAGGTCATTACCTTACCATCAGGCCCAAGTTTCCTCTTGTATACCCCTTTGCACCCAATAGGAACAATTCCTTCGGGAGGGTTAACAAGAGTCCAAACTTGGTTAGCATGCATCGAGTCTAACTCAGACTACATTGCTTCAAGCCACAAATTAGAATCTGCATTGGAAATTGCCTCCTTGAAAGTTCTTGGATCAGATCCAACAACTTGATCACCTTGATCATCTTCAAGGAGAAAACCATATCTCTCAGGAGCCCTAGGAACCCTTTCGGATCTCCTAGGTGCGACCATTTCTGGTACCGGCTCTGGAGGTGCGGGAGACTCACCTGGTACTTCGATTGGATCTCGAACCTCTTCGAGTTCTACTATTCTGCCCTTTCTATCAAGTAGAAATTCCCTTTCCATAGAGGTGGAATTCCTAGAAACAAACACTTTTGTTTCTCTGGGATAGTAGAAGTAGTATCCAATGGAATTCTTTGGATACCCAATGAAGTAGCATAAGATGGATCTCGTATCCAGCTTATCTCCCACTGTCTGCTTCACGTAAGTACTTTTGCCTAATTGATTTTCTACTTCAGCCTTGAATTCTTTGAACCTTTCAAAGGATTCAGACTTGTGCTTCATTAAGTACAAGTACCCATACCTAGAGTGATCGTCGTTAAAGGTGATGAAGTATGTGTGACCGTATTTAGTACCAATACTAAATGGGCCGCACACATCAGTATGGATCAAATCCAATATGTCTTGAGCACGCTCACCCTTGCCCTTGAAGGGTTGCTTAGTCATCTTTCCCTTGAGACAAGACTCACAAGTCGGCAGGGAGTTGATGTCTGACAGATCAAACATGTCACTCCTAACTAACTTGTTCATCCTACTTAGAGAAATATGACCTAGACTAGCGTGCCAAAGTTGTGCTGGGTTAAAACTATCGTGTTTCCTTTTAATCGTTGTTGTATGTGCTTCGACATCGCGAGTTGGAACGTCTTTTAATTTTAAGGTGTATAAATCGTTTTCGAGTTCCCTAATTCCAATTAAACATTCATTCTTGTAAATATTGCAAATCGAATTAGCAAACATACAAGAATATCCATCACTATCAAGCATAGAAACGGAAATAATGTTCTTTATTAATTCGGGAACAAACAAAACTTTTCGTAATAACAACTTAAAATCAGAAGACAGAAATAAATAAACATATCCTGTAGCTACTGCAGCAACTCTTGCTCCATTTCCAAGCCTTAAGTGGGTCTCACCCTCCCTAAGACGTCGGCTTCTTGTCATCACCTGCAAATCATTGCAGATATGAGATCCACATCCGGTATCAAGTACCCAAGAAGTCGAATTAAGAGACATATTTATTTCAATATAGAACATACCTTTCGTAGTTCGCAACTGCTCGAGGTACTCCTTGCAGTTCCTCCTCCAATGCCCAGTCTTGTGGCAGTGGTGTCAAACATCCTCAGACTTGTTCGGCTTGGAAGCCTTTTCCTTTGGCTTCTTAATGGGCTTTTCCTCCTTCGCAGGGGCAGAACGCTTCTTACCCTTGCGTCTGGGCCCCTTCTTCACAGAGGAAGAAGAGACCATAAGGAGGACGGGCTTGTCCTTCTTTATGGTTCCTTCGAACACTACAAGCATGTTAACCACCTCTTCAAGGGTGGCTGCCAGCTTGTTCATGTTGAAGTTGACCACAAAGGGGTCAAATGCAGCGGGTAGCGAGAGGAGAAGTACATCCACCGACAGCTCGTGTGGAAGCGCGATATCAAGGCCCGACAGCTTTTCAACGAGCCCAATCATACGAACCCCATGATCGCGGACCGAAGTCCCATCGC
>KQ988973.1:282025-296074 GCA_001598015.1 Dorcoceras hygrometricum
GCAAGCAGATCCATAAAAACACAATATATAATTCAAATGGTGTAGCAAAGGATCAGCTTTTACTTGCATTTATCAAAGCTTTACGACAACAGCTAATTCCTGCAAGAAATCCTCCCTTTGAGCAACGCACGAACTCTTCTGGAATTTCTTTGAAGAACACTTTAAAACTTTTCTTTGCAATTGATGAAAATCTTACTTTGAAAACAGGTTTTTATATGAAAGGGATTAGTGGCAAGCTACTTGAGAAATCAAGCATGACACACTTTTAAAATTTAGTAAAATTCCCTTCATATCATTTTAAATTTGTAAAACACCAAACCTTCTCTTAAAGAAAGCATTTCACCTCCTTAAAACATTTTCCAATCGATTTAAAATCCATCTCGTGCATCGCTCCTTGGAGTCACCTGCTGGAACCAGCCGCAGCGCATCTTACCTGCTGATTCAGCAGACACATAACATTTAAAATTGCCAAATGGCCCAAAAGATTAGTAAAATGCATAAATGTAGTCCTATGGATTTTTGGGGCGTTACATGCAGGGTGAAAGCTTACGCTTGGAAGGAAGCAAATTCTTAACAGTGATTAAGTAATAAATTAAACAATATTAATAACAATAATTAAAGTGAAGAGTGATGGGCCGGGGGCGTACCAGCCATGGAGTTTGGCGCAAATGTGACTGGCGCACGTAGTATCAAACGTTAGGAAGAACAAAAATTTACTTTGTAAGGAGAACTAATTTTTGCAAGTCAGGTTGATGTTATAGGGTAGAATCTCAATCCTATTGCAACTCTAATACAGAGTTCATGTGTATGCAAACTCTTAATTATCTAAAAAAAAATTAATTTAAATCAGAATATATTAAAATCACAAAACTTATATATAAGATAATAAAATTATAATTTCCTTTATAATAATAGTGATAACACAACAAAGATATATTAAACTACTTTCGGCCGCACCAAAGAATAAACTAACAAAATATAGCATCGGCGATCCCAGCAAACTTGATGCGCCCGAGAGTGGGGGGCCTATGATGGGTTATGGGCCGAGCCATTGACCTCTTATGCCCAGGCCAAGGCCCAGTCTGCAAATGATCAAGATAATTATCGGTATTGGGCCCAATGGCCTGATAGCAAATTGTCCATGGAGTCACAAAGAAATAGGCCCGTTCATATAAGGCCCATGAAACACTCAACGCTCTCTATAAATAGACAGCTCCGCCTCATTTTTAAGGTACGTTCTCAATAAGCAGCAATTGGTTCTTGAGTTGTTATAGCTTTCGAGCAACCGCTGACTTGAGCGTCGGGTTGCCTTCGCCGGGATACCTCTCGGCGTCTCTGACTTTGCTTTGTGACGCAGGTAACAACCCATTCAAATCAATCGTTAGAGCTCTCTCACAGGACCTTTACTTATTCGCTGAGTCGTCAAATCGACCCGTCCTATTTTAAGCAACATCAATAGTATTTAAATAAGTGGGATGGATATATACTTTGTATTTGTGCATCATTTTCATGTAATAGTTACGCTAAAATAGATTTACCCGTCCGTGATGGATTGTTGGTTCAACTGATGCTTGAATATTATATAGAATCCTCTATCTTCTCTGCTCATTTCTCAGTCTTCAATGGATACGTTAGGCGGATGCAACATTCATGGCTTCGATTCCTCTCTAAGTTCAAAGACGAAAACCCACCACAGAATCGTATCTCCCTGTTTTTCCCGTTCATTTTCCCATTTTCATGGACCTGATTTTGGCCCTAATTCCGTATTGTGTACACATTCCAGGTCATCTTTCATGGCTATTACTG
Source organism: Dorcoceras hygrometricum (assembly GCA_001598015.1). NCBI lineage: Eukaryota > Viridiplantae > Streptophyta > Magnoliopsida > Lamiales > Gesneriaceae > Dorcoceras > Dorcoceras hygrometricum. The sequence continues at coordinate 283,832 of KQ988973.1, forward strand.
CTGTACAAATCTTTTGTATCAGTAAATTTGTAAATTTATTTGCTTCAGTTCATCTCGTCTCTGGGTTTTCTTAGCAACGTGTTCACTCCAATTTTTTATGTTTTATAGATTCTTTTTTAAGAAAATATCAGCCATTTGTTTGATGCAGGTTGAGTATTTCTTATCGGAAAAAGAAGGAGTTGAAGCAATGGTTTGGGTTACCTATGATTTCCTGTGTGATCGGAGATTGTTCGGAGGAATACCCAGAACCCGCGCAGTCTTCTGTTTCAAAGAAATCCCAAGAGGTATAGATTTCCAAGTTTTTATGTTTTCTTCTTTTTTCCTCTGTCGATTGGAGCTATTAGGAATTCTCTTGTAGATTACTATTTGCCACTATGCGCGGCCCGACAATTTTGCGCAGTTGTGTCACTTTATTAAGAAACAATCGCAACAAGCTTGGTGGAGTATATGTTATGCATGTGTATATGTATTTGTGTGGTATGCAAGTCTGGTAGATTTTTGGGAAAAAATAATGCAAGTTTTAGGATAAAGATAGTGCCAAGTTCAGTGGGAATTTGGAGGCCATGTTGATAGCTTGGTAATCACAGAAACTTAACAGATTTAACTATAGGTGGGGTCTTTGCTCAAAGAAATGAAAAGCACAACCATAGCAAAACAAGCTAGAAGAAATACGAGGCATAGGCCTTCAGTGGTCTTCGAAGGTTGTGACTGTAGTTTTCTAAGTGTTATTTTTTTAAGTGATCTTAACAATAACAATACTATGTGTAACCAAGTGTTATCTACTACAAATAGAGTGAGGTTCTGAGATCTTTTGAAAATCTCAATATTCTGTGTGGACGTAGTTAGGAAATATTTTTGGAAGGTTCTCATTGTGAGTCTCGTTGAGTTGTGAGGAGTTTAGTACTCTGAAAGTTTGTTTTCTAAAATGAAGCTTGTTCGGTGATATCAAAACTTGGTTGACACGATGAGAGATCTTCAAAAAATCAATGGAGGTGAGTGAAATAAGCGTGTTGGAGTGCAATAATTGCCACTGCTAGGTAGAGCGATCGAACCGTGACGCTTGTGTTGTTATACGATTTAAAAGATTGGAGTTGCACCGTTACAACCAGCTATAACTTTTGCTAAAGCGGCAAGCGCTCGGTCCTGCAATTGGTATCACAGACAATGTCACAGGTTCGATTCTCATTGATTGCAAGGAGCGCAATTATTGGGAGGGGTGCTAGGTAGAACGATCGAACCGTGACGCTTGTGTTGCTATACAGTTTAAAAGATTGGAGTTGCACCGTTACCGCCAGCTATAACTTTTGGTAAAACGGCAAGCGCTCGATCCTACAAAACGATTATGAGTTTTTGTGAATGAAAATCCCCTAATCACCTTTGTTTTATGGTTGTAAACACTCACGAAGAAATTTAATAAAGAAAGTATTGCGTGTGGAACGGCATGGATAATATCTTACACAAAAAGACAAGATCTTTGAAAGGTTGGTGGCTATGAAGCCACTCAACCAAGGGCAGGATATGCGAAATGCATCTCGCAAAAGTGTGTATTCGAGATGGTGGAACACCAAAAGAAGTGTAGGACACTTTTTTGCCACACCTGGAAGGACGATGCTACACTACTTTTTCTTGAAAATGAGCTGCTATTGGTTGTGCAACGAGGTTTGAACAAAGTTAAAATGTTTGAGCTGTGAGGTATCGGAACTTGATCAGGATGCTGGTATTGGTGAATCAATAATGAAAAGAGTCATCATTCATTAAAAGCTTTGTTGTTGCAATACAAGGATGATCAAGTGTATCATCTCTTGCAAATTTTGAAATTCTACATTTAGATCAAGATTCAAGAGAAATTGGAGAACAGATAGGTTAAGTCTCACTAAAATGATAGTAAATAAGCTTGTTATTCAATAGCAAGGGCAGAGACAGACCAAATATTTATTGGGTATGAATGAAGAAGACATGATAAATTACGACATCGTAGGATTTCTCAATCAGGGGGATATCACAATAACGGCTAACAAAACAGTCAATTCAAACCAAATAATTAAGAGAACTGTTACAAATGTGGTTATAAATCTTGTTGAACAAAAGCATTCTTGGTTACACACATAATATTGTTATTATTTGATCATCAAACGAAAATGTTTGGACAAATGAAATGGTTATGTTTTAGATTAGAATTTTGCTTGTATTTAAGTCAATAATGATAACTGGATTTGCTGCAAATATCTCGGTCGTAGCATCTCATTAAGCTCTTTCTTATCAACTATACCGGGTTAAGCTCCTTGATTTCATACTTTTAGGAAGCTGTTGTTGACCTCAAGCTCCCAAGAAGAAGTTTGTTGGCATCGTTTACATGTAATGCTTGTGGCACACGATCAGAAAGGTTAATAAACAGATTAGCTTACGAACGAGGGCTTGTTTATGTACAGGTAAATTTGTTGTATGCTATTCTATGGTGATATGATTTTCTGAGCATCTGCCAAAAGTATCATCCTTTTATCTTACCTTTCATCTCATCATCTGATGATATGTTTCAAGACGGTAAATATATACCAATCCACAGCTGTATGTTGTTGATGCGTTCAAGAAAATAAATGGAATCACCACTTGATGTATTCTGTTATTCTTTTCTGCTGGTGTTAACCTATACTTTTGTGGTTATTATTCTCAGTGTTCTGGATGTTCCCGGTATCACAAATTAGTCGACAATCTTGGACTTGTGATTGAGTACAACTTGCAGGACGAATCCGACTAGGTTACGAGCACGAAGCGAGCCTAGGACCCACCTCTAGCATTTCGCCATGGTTGTAGAGGCTGAATTTCGTGATGAATGTTAGTGTTGAAACTTGGAACTTAACCTCATTGACATGAGTTTGGTATACTTGTAGCTGCAGAAAAGAATTCGTCTTTATACTGCTCTAATCCCAACAGCGAGCCTTGGAATTTCGATACATTCCTCAAAAAATCCGATTTGTGCGGTAGCATAATAAAGATTTGAGGTTAACAGTGTCCGCTAGTTGTTGATAGAGTGACTCGATTCAAGAAAAAGTATTCTCGTGAGCATATTATTTATAGCAAGATTCAAGATGAATATCATAGATGAAATTGTGGACTAATATGCAGTTTTAGTTGACAATTGATGTTCATTCCAACCATATATTTCATTCCCCTGCATTATAAATGTATGAAATATGTATCATTCATTTCAAATAGCATTAATAATAATATCAATAACCAATTAGACTCTTCAAAACGTATTTATTAATGATGGTGTATTCAAATTAATGACATTTAATTACTTTTATAGATTTTAATTTAGACTTTTATGAATCTATAAAAGTTTAGTAGTATCCTAAACATATTTTTATGGAATTTAAAGGTCAAGTGATATTCAATCTCAACTTTTTAGAATTTCACAGAAATCTATAGGATCCAAAATTACTATAGATAGATATGTTATTCTTATGAAATCTTTTATGTATATATGGAGTCATATGTACTACAAAAAATAAAAAATTGTCTTCTTTCATTTTTTAGATTTGACGAGACTTTTATCTCCATACATAAATTCCTCCACATTTATCTCTCCCTTCACTATTCAATTTGTAGCGACTGGATTTTTTCTCACTTAAATTAATAAATTTTGGGGTTCGAATTGAAAAATTCTAAAAGTTTGTACACGGATCAAAACAAACAACATGCGAATTTCTGGACTGAATTGATAAAGAATAGAACTTTGTATTCATAGAACTGAAATAAACCAAAACAGATCTGTTTATATAACTACGCGTAAATCATACAATATTCAAAAGTACAATGTGATTCAGATTTTATCAAAACAAGGGATTGGTAATCTACTATACTTCGAAAGATGTAACTATAATTTTGTTATAGAACAATGACAAAAGAAACTGAAATCCAAACGAAAGCTATTGTTCACTATAATCATATCTGAATACAGAACAAAAACTGGTGTCCACGATAAACACCCCCGGTCCGGTCCAATTCGCACCATCCAGCTCCCTACTATACATCACCTCCACTCAAGAAAACTAGTGAGCCTAGGAGCCCAACAAGTAAATCTGGAAAAATAGCAAAAGCAGGCAATGCAAGCATATCAATTTACTATAGTTCAAATCTGAACAACACGAATACTGAGTATTATAATACGATAATCTGGAAAAACTGAACTGAGAAAGCTTGAAAAGCTGAACGATATAATCTGTTAAATCTGGAAACTTTGAAAGCATAACTGCACATCATTTAATCATTTAGAACATTTACTTGCTTTTAAAAGGAAGAATATTAAATATTTCTCAGAGTCGTGATTATAAATCACCCTGTGCTCTGTTCTTATTATTAATCGAAATGTGGCTAGACACCTGTATATAGGTCAACGTCGTTTGATCAAACTGTCATCTGATATCAGGAACTGAGAATTATTCCCATCTATCGCAATTGAAGGGTATGTAGTTCGTCAACCACAACATGATCCCTTCCGATTTGAAAAAGGGGCACACTGGTTCGTCAGCCAGCGTCCTCACCCTTTCCATATAGACCATCTGTTATCTATGTCATAATCTCTTAACATTCTGTAAAACTTTCTTTTCTTTCTATACTATCTTTTCTTTCATTTCTGTAACTTGCTTTTCTTAAGTTTCTTGATCTGAAGCAGATCACTGCGGAGTATGGTTTGATGTTTTAAAACCCTCTTGATGTTCAGAAGCTATTGGGAATTCAAGGGATTTCAATCGAAAAAAAAAACTGAAATCAGCTCTGAATATGAATAATACGCAAGCGTTCCAGCTTTTAGTAAAAAAATAAGATTTAGACTGTTTGGTCAACTCAGATTTGGAAAATTCAACATGACTTAAATGAACGGTTCAGATTTCGATGGTCAAACAAAGTCAACTCAGACTTGGAACACGAATTCGGATCATAACATAAAACAGTTCCGAGAAAGGAATCAGATTTTGAACTTAGCTTGAAATATCAAAACTTAGAAGGTTTCCTTAATCTGAAGAAATCGAAAATATCTAAGAAAAACTCCAGAAACAAGAATGACGAAGCTACTTGTAAGCTACTAAGGCAAAATACCAAAGCTGCTCGAAGCTACTGATAAGCTGCTTTGAAGAATATCCCAGAAAACTCAAGAAGAAACAGGAATGAACATCTTAAAATATTTTCGAATAACTTTTCTGAATCAAAGTCCCAGCAAACACATACTTTCTTTACATAAAACATTATAACTTAATTCTGCGTTTGAGTAACATCAAAAACAGTTCTTAAACCTTTTAAAACGCATACAAACATGCAACAGAAACAATATATGATTTCAAGAGTGTAGCAAGAAATATAGTTTACTTTCCTTTTTCTACGACAACAATTACAGCAAGCGTTTCTAGCCTGGATCAACACACAACCCGTTCACTTCCTATGAAAATTTTTGGAAACTTTGTTCGGTTTTCTTGCAGAGAGCACCACTTGTAAAAAGTGAAATATTTGAGAATGAAATATGTATGAAGTGTTTCGACAGATTTTATATGAAATCTTAAGTCTAATAATGAAACACGTTTTCTTTCAAAAGAATCGAATCATTTATATTTTAAAAAAAGGAATAAATCGACTTGTCTGGACCGGCTGGACAACTATTGTAACCGTGTCTCAAATCTGAAAAATCAACTATATGAAAGCTGATTAACAATTGCATTTCAAATAGATCTCTCAATTATTTAAACTTTCTAATTGTGGATTTAAATGTTTCTGGGCGTTACAATTCTATCCTCCTTATAGAAATTTCGTCATAGAAATTACTTACTTAAACAAATCTGGATAGATATTTCGCATATCAGCTTCGGCTTCCCATGTTGCTTCCCTTTCTGTGGTTTGCCCACTGAACCTTAATCATAAGGATACTTCTATTTCTTAACTTACGATTCTCTCTCAAAAGAATCTTCACCGGAGCTTCTTCGTAGGTCAAATCTGGTGCAAGCTGGATAGGCTCGTACCTAAGCATATGCGAAGGATTCGAAATGTATTTCCTGAGAGCTGATATATGAATACATTATGAACTGCTGATAATTGTGGAGGTAACGCTAGACGATAAGCTAAAGTCCCGATTCTTTCCAGTATTTCAAATGGTCCAATATATCTGGGAATCAGCTTCCCTTTTCGTCCAAATCTCATTACACCCTTCATTGGTGCTACTTTCAGAAATACATGATCTCCTACTTCAAAGTTCAACTCATGGCGATGGCTATCAGCATAGCTCTTTTGTCTACTCTGTGCTGTTTTCATTCGATCACGTATTCTTTTGATATCTTCTGTAGTCTGTTCTCCTACTTCAAAGTTCAACTCATGGCGATGGCTATCAGCATAGCTCTTTTGTCTACTCTGTGCTGTTTTCATTCGATCACGTATTCTTTTGATATCTTCTGTAGTCTGTTCTATAATATCAGGTCCCATCTCTGATCTTTCACCTACATCATCCCAATGTATCGGTGATCTACACTTTCTTCCATACAATGCTTCGTATGGAGCCATTTCTATTGAATCCTGATAACTATTATTGTACGTGAACTCATCTAAGGGAAATTAGAATCCCAGCTTTTTGAAAAGTATAGAGTACACGCACAAAGAAAATCCTCTAGTGTTTGAATCACTCTTTCCTATTGTCCATCAGTTTGTGGATGAAAGGTTGTACTAAAGTTAACTTAGTTCCCATGGCTTTATGTAAGCTCTTCCAAAACATAGAAGTGAATCTGGGATCTCGATCTGATACTATAGAACTTGGAATCCCATGTAGTTTCACTATTTCTTTCACATACAGTTCAACATACTTATTCAAATCATACGTCGTCTTTACTGGTAAAAAGTGAGCTGACTTAGTTAATCTATCAATAATAACCCAAATAGAGTTAAATACATGGAGTGTCTTTTGTAAACCCATTACAAAATCCATTGCTATGTTATCCCATGAGAGGTTTTAACATCCCAGCTGGTCTCTGATGCGCTGCTTTTACTTGTTGGTATGTTAAACACACAGAAACGAAATTGGAAATATCTCAGTTCATTCCTGGCCACCAAAAGAGCTTTGCAAATCTTTATACATCTTCGTTCCTCCTGGGTGAATTGAATACGGAGTGTTATGGGCTTCATTCATAATCTCATTGCGCAAGTTATCAATTCGTAGTACCCATAACCTATCTTGGTATTTCACAATTCCTTCTATGTAGTATAATGATTTCCACCTCTTTCTTCATCTTGCTGCTTCCGTTTAAGTAGTTGTTCATCCCTCATTTGACTATCTCTAATCCGATCCTTCAATGTAGATTGGATTGTAAGAACAGCTAGTCTAGCAATATTTCTTCGAGTAACAATTTCCAGCTCAAATCTTTAGATTTCTTTTGCTAATGGTATCTAAATTGGAAGCTGAGCTAATCCTACCGCTCTTCTACTTAGTGCATCAGCTACTACGTTAGCTTTTTCAGGATGATAACTAATTACACAATCGTAGTCTTTAACCAGTTCGAGCCATATTCTTTGCCTCATGTTAAGTTCCTTCTGGGTAAAGAATTATTTGAGGCTTTTGTGGTCTGTAAAAATTTCGTATTTTTCCCATAAAGATAGTGTCTCCAAATCTTCAATGCGAAAACCACTGCTGCTAATTCAAGGTCATGTGTAGGATAATTCTTTTCGTGAATCTTCAGCTGTTTAGAAGCATAGGCAATCACTCTGTTATCTTGCATAGAAACAGCACCCAAACATGTCTTTGATGCATTCGTGTAGATCGTGAAATTCTCTTTTCCTGATGGCAATGTTAAAACAGGGATTCTATCAATGCCTGCTTTAACCTCTCAAAGCTGGATTGGAATCTTGGGGACCAATCGTACTTAACATCCTTCTTGGTCAATGACGTTAAAGGAACAACTATTTTGGAAAATCCATCTATAAAACGCCGATAATACATGCGAGACCTAAGAAACTTCGAACCTCTGATACGCTCTTAGGTACAGGCCATCCCCGAACTGCTTCTACTTTGGAGGGATCTACTTCTAATCCATTCCTAGAAATGATATGACCGAGAAACACAATCTTTTCAATCCAGAATTCACATTTACTAAACTTAGCAAATAATGATCAGTCCTCAAAATCTGAAGTATCACTCTGAGTTGGTCAACGTGTTCTTCTCTACTCTTAGAGTAAATGAGAATATCATCTATGAAAACAATCACGAATCTATCTAGAAAAGGTTGGAATACTCTATTCATTAAATCCATAAACACAGAAGGCGCATTAGTTAACCCAAACGGCATCACTAAAAAGGCCATAACACGTTCTGAAGGTTGTCTTATATACATATGCATCTTTCCCTCTAAGCTGGTGGTAACCAGATCTGAGGTCGATCTTCGAAAATACAACAGCTCCTTAGAGTTGATCAAATAAATCATATATCCTAGGGAGAGGATATTTATTCTTAACAGTTAACTTGTTCAAATCCCTAGAATCTATACACAAAGCATACTCCCGTCCTTCTTCTTGACAAATAAAACTGGAGCTCCCGAAGGTGATGTACTGGGTCGGATGAAACCTTTATCTAATAAATCTTGGATCTGATCTTTCAATTCTTTCCTCTCCTTAGGAGCAAGTAATTAAAGCGGCTTAGAAACTGGAGCAGCTTTGGGTACTATTAGGATCGAAAAGCACGGGTCATTCATGAGCTCTGTCACAACTCACGTAAACTCTCACACAGCCCAAGTACCAACCCCGTCAGTTACGTGCATTTTGAAAAATTTTCAACTATTTTGAAAAACAGCACGCAAAAGATAACCGAATCACGTATATGTTGAGCCAGCTTAGCGCTAAACCAGCGCAGTGCAATACTGATTCCAGCTGGTAGTTTTACCAGCTCAATTAACAAGCATGCGATTTGGTTATACAGGTTCTTAAGCTGCATGAGCTTAATGTTCTTGAATTAAAGTGCACCGAGTTACAAATTGAGTAATGAAATAAATCATGCGGAAATAACTCAATCTGATATCTTCGAAAGCTCATTAAGCAGTTTTAAACAAGATAAACAAACATTCAATGCGTATGTATGGATACGGAAAACAGTAAAGGAAATACGCTGAGGTTTGTTTATGGAATTTCGGAGCAAACTCTCCTACGTCTCCCCTTCTTCCACAATCGGGAATGATTCCACTAGAAGACTTTGATTGCAGCGTCCATACGCTACAACCCACTCCGACGGTCGGCAGTCTCAAGAACTCCTAGCCACACCACTGCACACTAAGCCCTCAAGCTGTGTGCCTAACTTCACTTCTTTACTGCCTCAGTGAGAAAGGCGAGACTTCTTTACTGTCTCAGTGCGAAAGACTACACACACTTCTTTAACGTCTTAGTGTGAAGACAACACACATTTCTTTAACGTCTCAGTGCGAAAAACAACTAGAATTGTTTACGTCTCTGTCCAAAGGCTACAATGGAAGTCGTTTTAAATTTACATTCACGCTACTGTTTTCTCAACTCTGGAATCTGAGTGAATGTATGTGTGTGAGATTTTCAGTGTATATCGTGATTTCTCAAGTGTAAAATCTCACACACTGGAAAGTGCTCCTGTTCGACCTGGTTATTAATCTTTTACATTTTGGTTCGTACAACACTCTTCGACTTCATTCTTCTCAACTACCTCGCCTGCTTGTGTTGTGCTCTATATATATAGGATATGGAGTTATATCCGTTAGACACAAAGATTTAGTCGTTCTGAAAAGTCTTCGGACACTGTTGTACTTTGCGTCCTTTGTCCATAAATGCATCGCAGGCTTTTCCTCACTTTAGGAATGTGAGCACTGTACTTTGAGAAGACGTTACAAGCAAGTTAATTTGAATACTAAGCGGTGTATGTCGTATAGCATGTATTCAAGTATCCTTACTCGTAGATTTGATAGCATCTGTTATGCTATCTGAGCTAGTTTGACCTTAACCAGCTTGCCAGCTTGTTCATCATTTTGGGCTGCACAGAGCTGGTCTTGTTCGAGCTGGTTGCTTCTTCAAGCTGTTCAACGCTCTCTTCTTCTCCTCTCGTTTGCAACCACTCTTGAGCTGATCTTCATCATCTTCAGATCTTCGAGTTCCTCTATCTAGCAAAGTTCTTCCTCATTTTATTACTGTTCATGACTTTGCTAGATAGAGTTCCTCCTTCCTTGATCTGCTCTCGAACAATCTTTCCAGCTGGTTTGACCTTAATCAGCTGGTCTCTAACCTTCGTTCGAGCTGGTTGCTTCTTCAAGCTGTTCAACGCTCTCTTCTTCTCCTCTCGTTTGCAACCACTCTTGAGCTGATCTTCATCATCTTCAGATCTTCGAGTTCCTCTATCTAGCAAAGTTCTTCCTCATTTTATTACTGTTCATGACTTTGCTAGATAGAGTTCCTCCTTCCTTGATCTGCTCTCGAACAATCTTTCCAGCTGGTTTGACCTTAATCAGCTGGTCTCTAACCTTCCATCTATATCTGGGCAGATTCTTCATTTGGACTGTTCTCCAAGCCGGTCTTATTCAGAGTTCTTCTGGATGAATGCTGAGCTGTGGCAATGTGCCCATCCAGCTCACATTTATCCATACCAGCTTCTTCTCGGTTGAGGCTGATCGAGTACCCCTTTCATACAGATTTTTCCTTTGCTCCAATAGTGGGGATTACCTCGAGCTCGTTTAGCCTCTCACTAAAACAGCTCCGCTCTGCACTTGAACACGGCACTTGTACTCTGCACTTGATCTGCTTTTGAGCCGTTCTGCACTTCGACATTCTACGCTTCAACTCTGCTCTTCAAAAAGTTCTGCGCTTGATCTTCGTTCTGCTCCTGCTTCAAACTGATGAACCAGCTTGGTGTTCCCCGCATTCTGGAAGTAAAATGCTCTACCAGCTTGGGCGTCCCCTTACTGTTCCAGCTAGATATCTTCGACCAGTCCATCAGGCGTCCCCTCACTGTTCTAGTTTGGATATCTTCACGTCTACCCCAGTCTTAGCAAGCTGCGCATGTCACGTAGAGCGTTAGTACAATAGTAACAGATTTTATGTGAATCAAAACTTAGATTCTGATCTATAAAAAATGATCCAACAGGTACTAAATTAATAGTGAATTCTAACTCCTGATCTGGCGGCAAACCGGATATGTCTTCTGGAAATACGTCAGGAAATTCGTTCACTATATCAACGTCTTCCAATTTAATTTTCTTACCTTCCACTACTGATATAGCACTAACTAGAAATCCTTGATATCCCTTCTTTAAATATTTCTGGGCTTTCAGAGCCGATATCAGCTTAAGAGTTATATCAAGTCTTCCAGCTTGAAAAAAGAATGAGCTCTCGCTGAGTGGTCCAACCTCAATAGTTCTTTGCTTAAAATCTATAATTGTTCCGTACTTAGTCAACCAATCCTTTCCCAATATACCGAACTCTATCATAGGTAATACTATCAGATCTGCATAAAAACAGTATTCCCTTGTAGCTCAAGTTTGTTGGAATTGATCCGAATCCGCACCCCGGCAGGCAGCGGAAGAACAAAATTTTTACCGGGATGCGATCAATACGAGTAATCAAAACAGATCTACGTATCGACATACATAGGGTGTTTAGCAGGTCACCTGTCTGGCACTTGTGCCTGGCTCCAACCGGTGTTTCAAGAACCCGGCGCTTCTCGGTTGATTGCGGTAGATTCGTCAATCCGGTCCACGACCAGACTCGAGGCTCCTTCGTCAGACTGCACTAGAAGTCCTGACGAGATCAGCACGATCGGATTCTCCACGAAAAACTAGGCCGGAACGAAATTCCGGCGAAGTTGGGCGGCGGCGGCGGCGTGAGAGGAGAAGAGAAAAGGGGGCGGCTGTTTTAGGTTTAGGGTTATGATGATCTAGTTATTTGATTAAGTCACTTAGTCTTAATTAAATAGACTTCAAATTGGACTTGGGCCGGTCCAACGGGCCCGGGTCCAAATGACGATATCTATCGCTGTGACTTCATCGCAACTCCGATCGCCGATCAGATCGGACCGATCGACTCAGTTTCCAAAACTGAATGTTATGATGTGAAAAACAATTTTTCAGATTATCAAACCCCAAATAGCAAAATGACCGTTTTGCCCCTCAACAGAGTCAAATCCCGGTTTGACCCCTGTTGACCTTTAGGAAGTCATACTTCCCGAAATCCTCTTCTCGTGCTCAACACATTGAGCTGAGTATCCGTGTGGGA
>KQ988973.1:325502-442083 GCA_001598015.1 Dorcoceras hygrometricum
CCCTAATCACACATTAGTATATATTAAATATACTTGGGCTTGAACCGGCCCATTGGACTTGGGTCAGGCCCAAGTCCATATGTGAACATTCGGTTCGTTTAATTCATTGCGGTTTCATTATAACTCCGATCGACGATCAGATCGGATCGATCGGCTCAGTTTCCAAAACTGAATGTTATGATCTGAAAAACCATTTTTCAGAACCCCAGTGCAAAATGACCGTTTTGCCCCTCAACAGCGGAAATCACGATTTGACCCCTATTGACTTTTAGGAAGTCGTACTTCCAAAATCCTCCTCCTATGCTCAACGCATTGAGCTCAGTATCCATGCGGGAATCTCGAATCCAGTACTTGTGTGACCCTCAATGGTTCAGGGATACAGCTATCCGTGAGCCCACAACCATTGTGGCTCCGGAATCACAATTCCGGACTTGCCCATCGGATCATGGTAAGAGCGTCTAGCAACATCGCCCCATGATCCCTTAGGTATCACTGATAGTGCCTGCAATAACCGGTTGGTCGTGGTTAGCGTACAGTACGGTCCTTTCAATCCATATATCCCGATCAGATCAACGATCATTGGTAAATCGAGAGTCGTTAAAGATCCGATAGCTATGCATATATCTTGGAGATCGAATAGTGACATCGCGAGTGTAACTAGGTAAACCCATTTACCTAAAACACTTCTAGTACTCTGTCCAGAGATTTATACACTATTATCCCCTCAGATAGCATAGGATATCCACGCATGTCTGCGAGCGGTGAATCCTCGACAACGATGCATCGACTCCTACATGCATCGGGATCTCACCCAATCCCGCCGCCTAATGACCCCAAGTGAGTCGGCAAACGAGTCAAAGTGAGACGCCTATCATGTAGAGTCTCAATGACGTTTCGAGTCGTGAGGACTAATCAGTACAACCAAGACCTCAGACTTATCCACTCGATAAATGGTAACCACTTGGAAAGTCCGAACGAGGGTAGTTCGATAGATCACCAGGTCACTATCTATCTGCATGCTCAGAACATCATAATGTTCCCTACCAATGAAACATGGTACTTCGCATCGCGGATACTAGTCTCGAGCTTGGGCGGCCTTATCCTCATTTTGACGGCCCAATCGACTAGGAACTAATTCAGAATACACAGTGACTATTAGATGTGTTTCATGATAGCCGTCATACCCACTATCACATCTAACATACACTATAGTGTATTCTAGGTCTTTACTCAACGCAATTGTTAATCATCATACAACACAATGAAAGTAAAGAATGCCATAAATAAAATGTGAATATCATATATAAAGATCGTTTCATACAAGAGTCTATGAACCCACACGCCACAAGTTGGCTAGTTGGGCATCTACTCTAACAAGAGGTGAATGGGGTCAAACCCCAGTACGGAGAGCAACTGAAAAACAACAGTAAGATAGCAACAGATAAAATGTGAATGCTATGCATGAGACAGGGCTACAACCGAAAGCAGGGAGCCAAAAGGATCTCAAGGAACAACTCAACAACAACAACAGATCAACTGAGCAATAGTGGCCACGGGGTGGGGGTGTGTGAGTATATGGGAGCTACCCACTCGTCTCAACACACGGTACCAGATGCACAACAATTCACTCAACCCACTATTCCCCAGCTCATGAGATGTGGGAGCTAATCACTCCCCTCATAGTGGCTAACAGATCCCAGCAGGGAGATGAGGTATACGGGAGTTACCCGCTCGTCCTCCAATACAAGCATCCTGGTACACACAGATCAAGATAACAAGGCACGGCTAAACAAAATCTGAGCTCAACAACATGAATAATGCGTGTATGCACATGCAACAGAATGCAACGGAATACAACAGCCAACGAATATCATACACAGTAAAGCATATCAGCAATCAAACACATATATCCATGCCACATCCAACGCTGTAAAACAAGCTCACGTCCGTACCTCAGTTCTGAGCTATAATTACCACAAACGAAGTCTCGAGCAACCAAATCTGAAATCTGTTAACCAATAACACAACACAGGCTCAGGGACAATAACACAGAATTTACAAACTGAGAGCTACGAGCTCCACCAGCTCGGTCCTAATACTCTAGCTCAACCAGCAGCTCTAAGCAAAGCACTAGGTAGGAACTAACACTTACCCAACGAGATACCTGAACGGCAGAATAAAATCTGCGCTTATGCTAACAGACTACACAGAAGAGTTCCTTCGCGATCTTCTTCCAGCTAATCCCAAGCCTGTGAAAGAGTTATGAGAAGAATCGCCTTAACAAGAGGAGTCCAGCGCTACCACTCTTGTATCCGTCGGATCTATCTACCACCAGAAATCAAAGGAAATAAACTACGATGAACAGTAGCTAGGGTATCGCGACAGGGTAAGATCACGAGAATATTTCTAAGTGTCGGAAAGAGATAATGGCGAGACTGAAGTCAAATTCCTCAATATACTTAAGTCTCCTAGATCTGATAGACAACAACCACCGAAAACCTAAGATCCAAAGTTGATCCCAACTCAGATCTGAGTATCACTCCAGATCTGAACTCTACGCCCAGACAGACCTGAAACTTATCCAAACGACGTCGCACCAAAGACCGCTCGCTCACTAGGACACGTTACCCCGCTAGCCAAGTCTGAATCACTAAACGGATTCGCATCGCCTCCACGCCAGAACACCCAGATCTGACTCACAAAACCCACCAAATCTGAAATCTCTGAACTGCACCGGTCTACCCTATAACTGAAACTCGGAACAACGAACCGACCTGTCTACTAAACACTAACACGCTCGAACTCAAATTTGGTTTCTTCCAAAACGATGTCGTTCCATTACCCGCTAAGAAAATAGTAGCACGTCCACAACTACCTGCGATAACCAGATTTCACCTCCAGATCTGATCAACCCTCAAATCTGATTGCTACTCCGCAAAATTCCCAAACTTCCCAGAGTTGTTTCCGATATCAAAACTGACCAGATAGCTTCACCAAGCATACCAGCTCAAAGCTGGCTCATCCCAGATCTGTTCAAGCCTAATATGGTCTATGCCAAACCCGATTAATTAACTCAATTAATCTAAGTAAACTTTCGGGTCTCACATTCCTCCCCCACTAAAACAAGATTTCGTCCTCGAAATCAAGCAACAACTCCAGAACTGAACCAACACCTCAACACAAAACCAGCACTCAACAGAATACTCCAAAACTGAATAGACACGCTATGCACAAAACACTCAGCAACCTCTAACAGACAACAGGAGGCTACTAACCAAGAGTTCAAGATAACTGGAACAAACAACACAATCAAAACTTGCTACTGGAAACAAATGCAACATCTACTCAAACAGATGTGGACACTCTCGTTGCATTTTCTCTCCAGCTCCCACGTAGCTTCTTCTCTACCATGCTTGCTCCACTGGACCATCACCAAAGGAATGGTCTTATTCCGCAGCTGTTTCTCTTTTCTGTCCAAGATCTACAAGGGATATTCAACATAGCTCAAAGCCCAATCTAGCTCCACTTCGTCAGTTCTCAACACATGCGACGGATCTGGCTCATACTTCCTCAACATAGACACATGAAAAACATCATGTAATGAGGACATATCTGGCGACAACAACAGCTGATAAGCTAAAGGACCAATCCTCTCAACAATCTCATATGGTCCAACATAACGAGGAGCCAATTTTCCCTTGAGACCAAACCTCATAACACTACGAAAAGGAGAAACTTTCAGGAAAACTAGATCACCAACCTGAAATTCTAAAGGTCTACGCCTCTTGTTTGCATAACTGGCTTGGCGATCTTTTGAAGCTTTCATTCGCTGGCAAATCAGATCCACTTGATCTCTCATTTGCTGCAAAAATTCTGGAGAAGACAGCTGCTTCTCCCCCACTTCTTCCCAACACACAGGCGATCTACACTTCCTGCCATACAAAGCTTCAAACGGTGCCATACCAATCGTGACCTGGTAGCTGTTGTTGTAAGAAAACTCAACCAAAGACAACGAATCTTGACACTACCACTAAAATCCATCACAACAGCTCTCAACATATCCTCTAAAATCTGGATAATTATCTCAGATTGGCCATCTCTTTGGGGATGATACGCTGTGCTCATAGCCAATATGGTACCCAAAGCTGTTTGCAAACTCTTCCAAAACCTGGAAGTAGATCTCGGATCACGATCTGAAACGATAGAAACAGGCACACCATGCAATCGCACCACGAAATCTATGTACAGCTTCGGTATTTTCTTCAAAGAATAAGTCATACTGTAGGGAATGAAGTGAGCAGACTTCGACAATCTATCGATAACAACCCACACAGCATCAAAACCTCTGCTGGAACGAGGTAAATACGTCACAAAATCCATAGCCATGTGCTCCCAATTCCATTGGGAAATCTCCAAACTCTGCAATAGACCAACAGGTTTCATCCTCTCGGCCTTAACTTGCTGACAGTTCAGACAACGGTCTACAAAATCAGCAACATCATTCTTCAAACCTGCCCACCAGTAATGTTGCTTCAAGGCATCGTACATCTTCCTTGTACCAGGATGAACACTGTGTCTACTACAATGCGTCTCTATCAAGATATCCTCCTTAAAGTCCATCAGATTTGGCACAACTAACCTGTCACGAAACCTCAAACAACTATCAGATGAGACCGTGTAATCCTCCAACTGTCGAGCTCTAACCTTCAGCTTCAACTCATGAATAGATGGATCTGTTCTCTGAGCAGCTCTAATGCTCGCAACAATCTGTGTCTCAACTTGAAAAGAAGACACCACAACATAATCCTCACCTGGGTAAAATCACCAACCAGTAGTGCTTAGATGCTCATGGACCTTCGATATCTGCAACGAAGCCAACATCCCACTTGAGCCTTTCTGCTCAATGCATCAGCAACTATATTCACTTTCCCAGGCTGATATTGGATCTCACAATCAAAATCCTTAAGAAGCTCCATCCATCTACGCTGCTTCATGTTCAAATATGACTGAGAAAACAGATACTGAAGGCTCTTGTGGTCTGAATATACCACAAATTGCTCGCCATACAGATAGTGGCGCCAAATCTTTAAGGCAAAAATCACTGCTGCCAATTCCAAATCATGAACTGGGTAATAAGTCTCATGCGGTTTTAACTGACGAGAAGCATACGCAATGAATCGGCCATGCTGCATCAACACACAACCCAATCCATTCAAAGAAGCATCCGAACAAACAACAAAACCACCTGATCCTGAAGGCAAAGCTAACACAGGCGCAAAAGTTACCTTCTCTTTGAGCAATATAAAGCTGTTCTCACACTGCTCAGTCTAAACAAACCTCTTGTCTTTCTGAGTCAACTGCGTCATAGGCTTAGCTATACTAGAGAATCCCTCTATAAAACGACGATAATAGTCAGCCAAACCCAAGAAACTACGAATCTCAGAAACATTCTTGGGACGCTCCCAGTTAACAACAACCTTAACTTTACTAAAATCCACAGAAATACCTGCCGCTGAAACAACATGACCCAGAAATACCACTCGGTCTAACAAAAAATCGCACTTGGAAAACATAGCATACAGCTGCGAGTCTCGAAGTGTCTGGAGAACCAGTCTGAAATGCTTTGTATGCTGCATCGGAGTCTTAGAGTACACCAAGACATCATCGATAAACACAATCACAAACTGATCAATGACTCGGCCATGCTGCATCAACACACAACCCAATCCATTCAAAGAAGCATCCGAACAAACAACAAAACCACCTGATCCTAAGGCAAAGCTAACACAGGCGCAGAAGTTAGCTTATCTTTGAGCAACAGTAAGCTGTTCTCACACTGCTCAGTCCAAACAAACCTATTGTCTTTCTGAGTCAACTGCGTCATAGGCTTAGGTATACTAGAGAATTCCTCTATAAAACGACGGTAATTGTCAGCCAAACCCAAGAAACTTTGAATCTCAGAAACATTCTTGGGACGCTCCCAGTTAACAACAGCCTCAACTTTACTAAAATCCACTGAAATACCTGTCGCTGAAACAACATGACCCAGAAATACCACTCGGTCTAACCAAAACTCGCACTTGGAAAACTTAGCATACAGCTGCGAGTCTCGAAGTGTCTGTAGAACCAGTGTCAAATGCTCTTTATGCTGCATCAGAGTCTTAGAGTACAACAAGATATCATCGATAAACACAATCACAAACTGATCGATGAATTCTCTAAAGACTCGATTCATCAGGTCCACGAAAACTACGGGGGCATTCGTCAAACCAAAAGGCATAACCAAAAACTCATAATGCCCGTACCTCGTACGAAATGCAGTTTTCGCAACATCTTGCTCTCGAATGCACAACTGATGGTACCCTTAACGCAGGTCGATCTTAGAAAACACAGCCGAACCCTGAAGCTGATCAAACAAGTCATCGATCCTCGGTAAAGGGTACTTATTCTTCACTATTGCCTTATTCAACTGCCTAAAGTCGATGCACATCCTCATCGACCCATACTTCTTCTTCACAAACAAAATAGGCGCTTCCCTCGGAGACATGCTCGTCCTAATGAAACCTTTCTCCAACAAATCGCTAAGTTGTACCTTAAGCTCCCTCAACTCAGCAGGTGCTAGGTGATACGGGGCTCTCGAAATAGGAGTTGCACCAGGTACCAACTCAATGCTGAAGTCTATCTCCCTCTTCGGAGGAAAACCAGGTATCTCCTCCGGAAAAACATCAGGGAAATTGCGAACAACAGGAACATTACAAATCTTCACACACAACGAAGAAGACGCATCCAAGGCATAGATCATAAATCTAGCATTCCCCAACGACAACAGGCTAAACATCTCCATCACATAGACTAAAGGAATCTTTGATCCGGAATCGAGACTATATAAGTACCACTTCTAGCCAGACTGGGGCCTGAAAAGCACAACGCCATGAAAACAATCCACGGTGGCCCTATAACCAGACAACACATCCATTCCCACTATGCAATCGAAATCCCACATCACTAGCCTGATCAGATTCGTTAACAACACGTTCTCACCAAACCTAAGAATGTCACTCAACAAAATATCTTGGAGTACAGCTCGCACCGATAGGGGTTGCAACAGACACAACATCACTCAAGGAAGTGGTATGCAAACCATGCTCAACCACAAATGCATCAGCAATAAACGAATGCGATGATCCTGTATCAAAAAATACACGTGCAGGAAAATCAAAGACAAAGCAAGTACCCTCCGCTTGCTCCCTTGTCATGGCATTCACCTGGGCATACTGAGGTCCTGAAAACTGGGGCTGGGAAGACTGTTCAAACCGCGAAGGACCGGGCTATTGGAACACCTCTGCTACGGACAGGAAAAGAACGACCTCTAGACGACCCACCTGCACGACCCTATGATGGGGTAGTGGTGTGCTGAGATCCAGCCAAAGGACACATTCTCGCAAAGTGTCCATACTGTCACAATTGTTACACGAACCTTGCACCCCAACACACTACGCTGTAGGATGCCTTCCTCCACACTGGCCACAAAACTAGACCTTGGAACTACTGCTACTAGAACTGACCGAGCCAGAAGAACTAGAACCAAACTTCTTCTTGAACTGATGACCACGAGGTCTAAACCATGGTGTCCAGACTGTTGGGCTACCTGCTGCGGGGGTGGCTGGGATGACTGCACAGACTGGGAAGGTTGCACCCTCGAAACCATGGGACAATTACCTTGCACCACTTGCGGCCTAACACGAGACCTACGGTTCTGCAGTCCTTCCTCAATATTCATAGCCTTGTCCACCGCATCCGCATAACTCGTCGGTGAACCCGCCAACACCAAAGAATACAACTACTCATTGAGTCCCTCCAAGAACTTGTTCCTCTTCGCCCTCTCTCGGTTAGAAACATGCGGAACATATGCAAGAAGAGAAGAAAATCTCTGGGAATACTCCCCCACGGACATAGTCTCCTGCACCAGGTTATCAAACTCACGCTCCCTGGCGTTAACATAGGACTCAGGGACGTACTCCTGTCGAAAGGCAGTACAGAAACTGTTCCACGAAATCCTTACACCGGTCTCCTCTAGCACTCGAGAAGCACCTCTCTACCAATGCTCGGAACTCCTCCTCAATTGAAAAGTAGCCAAACTCAACCTACTCCCGTCATCGTACCTCACACGGTCGAACAACCCGGTTATGTGCTGCAACCAAGACTCCGAATCAGAACTAGGCTCATCACCATTAAACGTCTGAGGGTTCATCCGCTGAAACCTCGCCATCACAAGTTCCATGTCGTCAAACGGGCTGCCAGCTCATAAACCTCATCCTCAACCTATCTGGTACGTTTACGAAAAGGCCCACTACACTGCACCTCCTCGTTCTGACCTTCGGACTCTTCCGGAATCTGTCCTCTACCTCTACCCCTACGTCTAGGCAGCATATACGAAGGTACTAAGAGGTTAAGGTCACACAACAATAAATATATCACATAGTCATGCACATGCAACAAGAAACACTGTGCCTAGACTCAAGTGTGATCAAAGCAAATCGAGCTTAAGCTCTGATACAAAAAATATCAGGCCTCGTGCTTAACTCAGAGATAAACCACTCAAAATAATAGCGGAAGCAATAAAATAGTGGCTAAATTTTCGCTTTATGTCCTTACTTTGAAAACATAATTTAAACTACAATGTTATTTAAATAAAGGTTTTACAATGCTCGAAAATCAAATACAACACAGCTAACACACAAACATAGATTGACTCCCAATTTAAAATCATAGTAAATATAACTGGGACACTCTATCCACCTCCTGGGGCACTACCAGCTGGATCAACTCCACGACCCGTAGTGAAACCATGGTAACCTGAAAACACACGCAGGTAAACAAGACATCCAACCCCAGAGGGACATGGGGTCAAACTGTGAGGATTGAGAAATTTGAATAGTGATTAATCTGTTTCGTAGGATTAGTCACGGGATTTTGGGTTGTCGAATTTCTCTAAGTGTTAGAAACCAGTCGCAGTGAAATTCAAGAGTCAACGCGAGTCAACGGTACTGTAGCTCGGAGCTGGTGGAATTTAAATCAGTAGTTGCGCTTGAAGAAGGAATCTGCTAACAGTAGTTGCGCTTGGTGAGGTTGCTGCTGGCAGCAGGCGCGCAATTGCGAGAATGATCAAAAAAGCGACACGTGTTGGTCAATATTTTGGTGTTGACTACTGAATTGTAGCGCTATCAGCTGTTGCATTGTGAGAAATTGTTCCAGCTGAGTGACCAGCTGCTGGTTTGAGGAACCAGTCATTGGAGCAACGTGACGTCATTTTGATAAGTTGAAACGCAGCGTTTTGGGTATTGCGTCTGGAACCAGTAGCGAGGGATCTGTTGCGTGGTTTATCCAGTCGCTGGGTTGGTTAACCAGCTGTTGACAGATATGATGACGTGTCCTTTACGTCGTCGTTTTGAATTGTTTCGCATAACCAGTTGCTGGTGGTTTTTTGAAAGGAATCTGTTACCAGCTTTTGGTTGCTTCGCAAGAGAAATCTGTTGTCAGCTGGTGGAACGTTGAGAATTCATTTTGTTTAGTTGTAACGGTGTCTTTTTGATGCTACTTTGTAAATGCAACGCCTGGTGGTTGCTGCTGGTTTTGGTTAAGAGGAAAATCTGGTTTCTGTTGGAAGCAATGACTGGTATCTGTTGTGAGATACCTACTGTTCACGACGTCTGGTTATTTTGAGAACAGCAGCAGTTGGATTGAGATATATTTATAGATAATGTTGATCGACACTTAGAATTATTCTGAACCCTCGTTTTAGCTACTGTTCATCGTGACTTTTCTCCATCGATTGCCGCCGCTTCCCGCTGTTGTTTTGAGTGAACTTGGTGGCACTGGATTCCTTGTGAGTTGCTCTACCGATTGTTACCCATTTGAGGCTGTAGAAAGACCTTGGGGAGGATCGCGAAGTTGCTGCTTTCTTCGTGTAGTGGAACCCGTTAGTTCTCCACTAATTTCAGCTTCTGGGTAAGCTTTTTCCTACCGTTCTAAGCTTAGTATTGGCTGTAGTACTTTGTTTAGAAGTAGAACTGGATTCGAGTTCTTGGCCGTAGGAATTTGTATGTAGAGGTTCAGATTTGAGTTAGATATGAACTAAGAATGAGATGCCTTGTACAGATTTCAGCCTTCAGGAACTTCGTTGTGGTTGGACGTGACCAGCAAAGGGTAGAATTGTGCAGGAAGAAACTGCCGTTCCTTGGTAATTATCTGTTGAGGTAGAAATCAGCTGTTGGAGGTATGAATTGAGCAGATTTAGCAGCTTGAGCGTGAACATGGCTGTGATTGATGTTGTGAAATCTGCTGATATGCTTCTGTGATTTACGTGATACATCTTGTGAATTGATTGAGTTTACATTCTGTTTTCACGTATTGAATTGTATGCATTGTGCATTAAGTATTGAATTGGCATACATGCATACATCTCGAGCCTGATTGACAGATTGATTGATGAACTGATTGAAAGCCACGTTGTGACTGGCCGACTGATGAGTTGTGCCTGAAAAGTCCAACGCTATCATCGGAGTGGTGACTACCGGATTCGAGTGTCTACCACCGAGTTGTGATGGACTGACGGGCTCTGAAGATCACGGACCGATGATTTCCCCGGTTGATACACCCGTGCG
The DNA here is from genome assembly GCA_001598015.1 of Dorcoceras hygrometricum. Classification (NCBI taxonomy): domain Eukaryota; kingdom Viridiplantae; phylum Streptophyta; class Magnoliopsida; order Lamiales; family Gesneriaceae; genus Dorcoceras; species Dorcoceras hygrometricum. The sequence goes on from KQ988973.1 coordinate 336,167, forward strand.
GGTATAGAGGCTGACTGAGATGATTTTCCAGTGGATACACTGGTCTAGCTATCCGATCCATGATAGCCCTCATGCATTTCATAGCATCGATTATAGCATGTTGCATGATTAGCTGTTTGATAGCTCTTCGTACTGAGGCTTGACCTCGTATTTCTTTTCCTGCTTTTGTGTTGTTTGGGTATGTGTTATCCATTTGCAGGATCTTCAGGTAACCAAGCTGGACGGAGTGGAGCGCCAGCTGGTCGATCCCCGTTTCCTTGAGTTCCAGTGTACTTTTACTATGTATTGAACCGGGGGATGCCCCGTGTTTTTATGTATTGGGGATCTGTATTTGAATTGAGATTTGTCGTTACCTGTTTTATATGAGTTTGAGTCAACTCGTATTTTGAGTATTGATATTTTGAATGTATGTTTTGAGGTCAGGCCCATATTATTTTGAAAAATTTTTAAGCCCTGTTTTACGCTTCCGTGATTATGTGCTTAATTGTGCTCTAATCTTGTGAGATTAGCACGGGGCCTGACATTTTTGGTATCAGAGCTTAAACTGGGATAAGCTCGATTTCTTTTGACCACACTCGAGTCTAGGCACAGAGTTTTGATTTGATTTTGATTGACTCTGTGACTTATGTGATCTTTATTCTATCTATGTGATATATCTGCTGTGAGATCTTACCTCTAGAATTGTTTAGATGACGCCGACGAGAGGAAGAGGTAGGACGACTAGACGTACTGCGGAGGAGTCTAGGGCAGGTAGTGATGATGATGTTCATGTTAGAGTAGATGCCCAACTAGCCAACTTGTGGCGTGTGGGTTATCATTGACTCTTTGTATAACGATATTTATTTATGAAATTCGTATTCTTTTATGGCAATCTTTATCTTCATTATTTTATAATGTTAACTGTCAGGCCCTGTGCTAATTACTCAAGATAATAGCACAATTAAGCACTTAATCACGGAAGCGTAAAAGTCGGGCTTAAAAATTTTCGAAATAAATTAGGCCTGAACTTAAAATCATACATTCAAAATATTCATAATCAAAATATGAGTTGACTCAGACTCACATAAAACAGGTAACACAATTATCAATTCAAATACAGATCCCCAAAAATACATAAGACACGGGGCATCCCCCGGGTTCGATACATAAATAAAATAACTGGGACTAATGAAATGGGGATCGACCAGCTGAACCTCCACTCTGTCCAGCTTGGTTACCTGAAGATCCTGCAAATGGGTAACGCAGACCCAAACAACACAAAAGCAGGAAAACAAATACGAGGTCAAGCCTCAGTATGAAGAGCTATCTAAACAGCTAACATGCAACATGCTATAATCAATGCCATGAATGCACGAGGGCTATCAAAGATCGGATAGCTAGACCAGCAAGTCAACTAGCAATCACAACAATCTAGCCTCTATACCACGCACAACAAGTCAGCCGATGGAAATCATCGGTCCATGATCTTCAGGGTCCGTCAACCCATCACAGCTCGGTGGTCGACACTCGAATCCGGTCCTCATCATCGGTCCATGATCTTCAGGGTCCGTCAACCCATCACAGCTCGGTGGTCGACACTCGAATCCGGTCCTCACCACTCCGATGATAGCGTTGGGCTTTTCAGGCACGACAACTAAGTCGGCCAGTCACAACGTGGCTCTAATCTCGGGTCATCAATCAATCTGTCAGGCTCAAAATATATGGATGTATGCCAATCAATCATCAATGCACAATGCATACATTAATTCATACGTGAAACAGAATGTACAATTCAATCAATTCAACAAACTGTATTACGTAAAATCATATAATTACATCAGCAGGTTCGCAACATCTATCATAGTCATGTTCATGCTCTAAGCTGCTAAATCTGCTCAATTCGTACCTTCAACAGCTGATTCTACCTCAACAGATTAGGAATAGGGCACAACAATCACCACCCTTGGCAACAGACTTCTCTGGAACTCAAATATGTACAAGGCATCTAATACTTAGTTCATATCTAACTCAGATCTGAACTTCAATGTATGTAATTTCCTACGGTCAAGAACTCGGATCCAGTTCTACCTCTAAACAAAGCACTAGAATCGCTACTAAGCTTAGATCAGTAGGAAATCCTTACCCAAAAGTCGAAACCAGCTGAAGAACTATCGGGTTCCACTGGACAGAGAATTCGAGCAACTTCGCGATCCTCTCCAAGGTCGTTCTACAGCCTCAACTGGGTATCAATCTAAAGAGCAAGTCTCAGGAATTCCAGCGCCACAAAAATCACTCAAATAATCGGCGGAGAACGGAGGAAATCTAAGGAAGATATGCTCGGGTGAACAGTAGCTCAACGAGGGTTTGGATAAGAAGTTAAGAAATATCGGGTTCAAAATATTTCTAAGTGTCGATCAACACTTCTATATTTATATCTCTCAAATCCAACGTCTGCTGATCACAAGAATAATCAGTCGTTGTGAATAGTAGAAATCTGCTAACAAAACCAGTCGCAACAATCATTCGTTGCATTCTCAAAAGAAACGTCAAAACGACACCGTTCTAACTAACTCAAACGACGTCGCAGAGCTTCATCAGCTGACAACATATATCTCTTGTGAAGCAACCAAAAGCTGGTAACAGATCTCTACAAAAACCCATCAGTCGACTGGTTACTGCAAAACAAGCCAAAACGACGATGCGTCAACTAATCCAAACGACATCGTAGCGCTCCACCAGCTGGTACCAAATTCCCTACAAAAAACCAGCAGCTGGTTATGCTAAACAATCCAGACGCAACCAAAATGCAGCGTTTCAACTTAACAAAATGACGTCGCGTTGCTCCCACGACTGGTTCCTCAAACCAACAGCTGGTCACCCAGTCGCAACGCATTCTTCACAACAATTCTCTCACGGCTGGTTCTTCAAACCATCAGCTGGTTGCTCCTTTACTCACGCATCTGCTGGTCCAGTAGTCAACACTCAAAAATGTTGACCAACACGTGTCGCTCTCTCGCTAACTCTCGCGCTAAATGCAACGTCTGCCAGCAGCAACCTCTTCAATCAAAATGACGACGTACGTCTCACACGCTACAGTAACTATGTAAATCAAATTCTACCAGCTGCAAGCTACAGTACCGTTGACCTGCGTTGACTCTAAGAATTTCGCTGCGGCTGATTCAATACTTAGAGAAATTCGACAACTCTAATTCCTGTGACTAATCCTACAAAAATCTGATTAATCACTATTCGAATTTCTCAATCCTCACATTCTCCCCACCTTAAGCGATTTCGTCCTCGAAATCAAAAGGCAAACTCAGGGAAGAATTTAATCAATTTATCGCAACAACAGAACACAAAACGGAAATCATCTGCTACAAATCCAAGAGTTCAAGATAACTGAACAATTCACAAACAAGAATTAAAGAAAACACAACCAGAAACCGAAAATTAATACATCTATCTACTCATACAAATGCGGCCATTCCCGCTGCATCTTCTCTTCCGGTTCCCAAGTTGCTTCTTCTCTGCCATGCTTGCTCCATTGGACCATCACCAACAGAACCACTTTGTTCCTCAGATGCTTCTCCTTCCTATCCAAAATCTGAACTGGATATTCAACATAACTTAAGGCAGAATCTACCTCAACTTCATCGGTTCTCAACACATGGTATGGATCTGGCTCATATTTCCTCAACATTGACACATGAAAAACGTCATGCATCACTGCTAATTCAGCAGGCAGCCTCAATCGATAAGACAACTGTCCAATCCGTTCGATAATCTCAAAGGGACCAACGAATCTAGGAGCTAATTTGCCTTTAAAACTAAAGCGCATCACGCTCTTGAAGGGAGAAACTTTCAGAAATACTCTATCGCCAACCTCAAATTCCAACGGTCGATGTCTTCGGTTAGCATAGCTAGAGAAACGGTCTTGAGCAGCTTTCATTCTACTCCGAATCAAATCAATCTGATCCTTCTTGTGCTGCACAAACTCAGGGGTAGAAAGCTGTCTCTCACCAACTTCTTCCCAACAGATTGGAGATCTGCATTTCGACCATACAACGCCTCAAACGGAGCCATTCCGATAGTCACCTGGTAGCTGTTATTATACGAAAATTCAACTAAGGACAAGGAATCCTGCCAGTCACCACTGAAATCCATCACCACTGCACGCAGCATATCCTCTAAAGTCTGAATAGTCCGCTCAGACTGGCCATCTGTCTGTGGGTGATAGGCTGTACTCATAGCCAATCTCGAACCCATCGCTGCTTGAAAGCTCTTCCAAAATCGGGAAGTAAACCTTGGATCTCTGTCAGACACTATCGAAACCGGAACTCCATGCAATCTAACCACATGGTCGATATACAGTTTTGCCATTTTCTTCATGGAACACCTCACTTCATAGGGAATGAAATGGGAAGACTTCGAAAGTCTATCAATCACCACCCAAATAGCATCGCATCCCCTGCTCGATCGAGGTAGATGAGTCACAAAATCCATGGCAATGTGCTCCCAATTCCATTGGGGCACCTCCAAACTCTGTAGCAATCCACCAGGTCTCATTCTCTCAGCCTTGACCTGTCGGCAATTCAGACATCTAGCAACAAAATCAGAGATGTCGCTCTTCATACCTGCCCACCAGTAGTGAGACTTCAAGGCATGGTACATCTTTCTCTCGCCCGGATGCACACTATGCCCGCTACAATGTGCATCGTTCATAAGGATCTCCTTCAAATCGATCAAGTTTGGAACCACCAATCTTCCTCGAAATCTCAGACACCCATCACAAGAAACAGAGAAATCATCAGACTGACCACTTCAGGCCTTAATCTTCAACTCATGAACATATGGATCAGTCCTCTGTGCCTCCCTGATGGCACTCACAATCTGTGGTTCTACCTGAATAGAAGAAACCATAAAGTACTGATCACCCGGCTGAAAACGCCAACCAGAAGTACTCAACTGCTCAAAGACTTTAGAGACACTAAAAGAAGAAAGCATCGCAGGCTGGGTCTTCCTACTCAATGCGTCGGCAACTGAGTTCATCTGCCCAGGCTGATACTGAATCTCACAGTTAAAGTCCTTGAGCAATTCCATCCATCGTCGCTGCCTCATATTCAGATCAGACTGCATGAAGATATACTTCAGGCTCTTGTGGTCGGTGTACACCACAAACTCTTCACCATACAGATAGTGCCGCCAAATATTCAAAGCAAACACTATCGCAGCCGACTCCAAATCATGAACAGGGTACCTTGTCTCGTAAGGCTTCAGCTGTCGAGACGCATAGGCAATCAGGTACCCGTTCTGCATCAGTACGCATCCTAAAATGTTGAGAGACAGATCAGACTGCATGAAGATATACTTCAGGCTCTTGTGGTCGGTGTACACCACAAACTCTTCACCATACAGATAGTGCCGCCAAATATTCAAAGCAAACACTATCGCAGCCGACTCCAAATCATGAACAGGGTACCTTGTCTCGTAAGGCTTCAGCTGTCGAGACGCATAGGCAATCAGGTACCCGTTCTGCATCAGTACGCATCCTAAAATGTTGAGAGAAGCATCGGAGCACACCACAAATCCTCCGGATCTAGATGGTAGAGCCAAAACAGGAGCAGTAGTCAACTTCTCCTTCAACGTCTGAAAACTGTACTCGCACTCATCAGTCCACACAAATCTCTTATCCTTTTGAGTCAACTGAGTCAAAGGCCTGGCTATCGAAGAAAACTCTCTATAAAACTCCTGTAATAGCCAGCGAATTCCAAGAAACTACGGATCTCTGACACGTTCCTAGGTCTCTCCCAGTTAAGAACTGCTTCGACCTTACTCGGATCCACCGAAATCCCTTGCGCCAAAATCACGTGACCCAAAAAGATAATCCGATCTAGCAAGAATTCACACTTGCTGAACTTGGCGTACAATTGCGAGTCTCTCAATCTCTGCAACACCAGTCTCAAATGCTCCTTATGCTCTCTAAAGATCCTCGAATACACCAGGATGTCATCTATGAAGACGATCACAAACCGATCGATGTACTTGCTGAAGACGCGATTCATCAAATCCATGAACACAGCTGGGGAATTAGTTAACCCAAACGGCATGACCAGAAACTCATAATGCCCATATCGAGTCCGGAAAGCTGTCTTCGCAACGTCAGCGTCTCTAATCCACAACTGGTGATAAACAGAGCGCAAATCAATCTTCGAGTAAACGACCGATACCTGCAACTGATCGAACAAGTCATCAATCCTCGGAAAAGGATACTTGTTCTTCACCGTCGCCTTATTCAACTGTCGGAAGTCCACGCACATCCTCATGGATCCATCTTTCTTCTTCACAAAAAGAATCGGAGCTCCCCAAGGCGACATACTCGGTCTGATGAAGCCTTTCGCCAAGAGATCTCTCAACTGGTCCTTCAACTCTTTCAACTCTGCTGGCGCCAACCGGTAAGAAGCTCTAGAAATCGGGGCAGTACCGGGCACCAACTCAATACTGAAATCGATCTCACGTCTTGGAGGGAATCCAGGAATCTCATCTGGAAACACGTCGAGAAACTCTCGAACGATCGGAATATCACTCAACTCCAATCGCGGCTCCTGGGAACTGTCAAGCGCATAGATCATGAATCCTGCATTACCTAGTGATAGCAGGCTAAACATCTCCATGGCGGACACCAGTGGAATCTTCGAGCGCTAATCAGCACCATAGAACTCCCACTGACTCACCCGAGTCAGGGCGAAATCTCACCACACCATGAAAAAAATCGACCGTAGCCTTATAGCTAGACAACACGTCCATCCCCAAGATGCAATAAAGATCTCTCATTCCCAAAACAATCAGATTGGACACCAAAACGTGCTCATCAAATCGAAAGATTGCGACACATCCTGAACAGGCTGATAGGTGCGTCCAGTAGTCGGCTGAATCGGAGCCTCAACCTCCATCAAACTCTCCTCAATATCTACCGCTCGGTTCACCATATCAATATAGGTCGCAGGCGAACCAGACAAAACCATCCGGTACAAGTCAGGCCTCAAGCCTTTAAAAAACTTATTCCTCTTCGTCCTTTCTTGGTTGGCAACGTGTGGCACATAGACCCAAAGCACAGAAACTGTCGGGCATACTCAGCCACTCGCATGCTGCCCTGCCTCAGATTATCGAACTCCCGCTCCCGGCTGTTATAGAAGGACTCTGGGGTATACTCCTATCGAAAGGCCTCTCAGAAGCTCTCCCAAGTGATCACAGCCCCACTATCACAAAGGATACGGGAATTACCCCTCCACCAGCGCTGTGCATTGTCTCTCAGTTGAAACACCGCCAGCTTAAGTCTTTTCTCGTGAGCGTACTCCAGAGTGTCGAACAATTCCTCCGTCTGAGCTAAACCTGATGAACATCATCATCACTACCTACCCTAGACTCCTCCTCAGTACGTCTAGTCTCCCTACCTCTTCCTCTTCTCGGCGGCATCTAAACAAGTCTAGAGGTAAGATCCCACAGCAGATAGATATATCACATAGACAGAAAAAAGATCACATAAGTCACAGAGTCAATCAAAATCAAATCAAAACTCTGTGCCTAGACTCAAGTGTGATCAAATAAAATCGAGCTTATCCCAGTTTAAGCTCTGATATCAAAAATGTCAGGCCCCGTGCTAATTACTCAAGATAATAGCACAATTAAGCACTTAATCACGGAAGCGTAAAAGTCGGGCTTAAAAATTTTCGAAATAAATTAGGCCTGAACTTAAAATCATACATTCAATATTCATAATCAAAATATGAGTTGACTCAGACTCACATAAAACAGGTAACACAATTATCAATTCAAATACAGATCCCCAAAAATACATAAGACACGGGGCATCCCCCGGGTTCGATACATAAATAAAATAACTGGGACTCATGGAAATGGGGATCGACCAGCTGAACCTCCACTCTGTCCAGCTAGGTTACTTGAAGATCCTACAAATGGGTAACGCAGACCCAAACAACACAAAAGCAAGAAAACAAATACGAGGTCAAGCCTCAGTACGAAGAGCTATCTAAACAGCTAACATGCAACATGCTATAATCAATGCCATGAATGCATGAGGGCTATCAAAGATCGGATAGCTAGACCAGCAAGTCAACTGGCAATCACAACAATCAAGCCTCTATACCACGCGAAGCAAGTCAGCAGGTGGAAATCATCGGTCCGTGATCTTCAGGGTCCGTCAACCCATCACATCTCGGTGGTCGACACTCGAATCCGGTCGTCACCACTCCGATGATAGGGTTGGGCTTTTCAGGCACGACAACTCAGTCGGCCAGTCAGAACGTGGCTCTAATCTCGGGTCATCAATCAATCTGTCAGGCTCAATATGTATGGATGTATGCCAATCAATCATCAATGCACAATGCATACATTAATTCATACGTGAATAGAATGTACAATTCAATCAATTCAACAAACTGTATTACCTAAAATCATATAATTACATCAGCAGGTTCGCAACATCAATCATAGTCATTTTCATGCTCTAAGCTGCTAAATCTGCTCAATTCGTACCTTCAACAGCTGATTCTACCTCAACAGATTAGGAATAGGGCACAACAATCACCACCCTTGGAAACAGACTTCTCTGGAACTCAAATCTGTACAAGGCATCTCATAATTAGTTCATATCTAACTCAGATCTGAACTTCAATGTATATAATTTCCTACGGTCAAGAACTCGGATCCAGTTCTACCTCTAAACAAAGCACTAGAATCGCTACTAAGCTTAGATCAGTAGGAAATCCTTACCCAAAAGTCGAAACCAGCTGAAGAACTATCGGGTTCCACTGGACAGAGAATTCGAGCAACTTTGCGATCCTCTCCAAGGTCGTTCTATAGCCTCAACTGGGTATCAATCTAAAGAGCAAGTCTCAGGAATTCCAGCGCCACCAAAATCACTCAAATCATCGGCGGAGAACGGCGGAAATCTAAGGAAGATATGCTCGGGGTGAACAGTAGCTCAACGAGGGTTTGGATAAGAAGATAAGAAATATCGGGTTCAAAATATTTCTAAGTGTCGATCAACACTTCTATATTTATATCTCTCAAATCCAACGTCTGCTGATCACAAGAATAATCAGTCGTTGTGAATAGTAGAAATCTGCTAACAAAACCAGTCGCAACAATCATTCGTTGCATTCTAAAAAGAAACGTCAAAACGACACCGTTCTAACTAACTCAAACGACGTCGCAGAGCTTCATCAGCTGACAACATATATCTCTTGTGAAGCAACCAAAAGCTGGTAACAGATCTCTACAAAAACCCATCAGTCGACTGGTTATGCAAAACAAGCCAAAACGACGATGCGTCAACTAATCCAAACGACATCGTAGCGCTCCACCAGCTGGTACCAAATTCCCTACGAAAAACCAGCAGCTGGTTATGTCAGGCCCCGTGCTAATTACTAACAATTAACACATAATAAGCGCATAAACACGGAAGCTTAAAATCAGGGCTTAAAAATTTTTCGAAGTAATATGGGCCTGAACTTCAAATCATACATTCAAAATAGCAATAATTAAATACGAGTTGATTCAATTCCAACACAACAAGTATATCAATCAAAACAAATCCCCAATACAAGACAACACGGGGCATCCCCCGGTTCAATACATATCATAAGTAAACTGGTACTCAGGGATGAGGGGATCGACCAGCTGAATTTACACTCTACGCAGCTTGGTTACCTAAAGCTCCTGCAAATGGGCACGCAGACCCAGCAAGACAACGCAGGAAACAAATACGAGGTCAAGCCTCAGTACGAAGAGCTATCAAAGCAGGTAAACATGCAACATGCTATAAATCAATGCTATGAATGCATGAGGGCTATCAAGAAGTCGGATAGCTAGACCAGTCTATCAACTGGCAACTCAAATCAAGCCTCTATACCGCACACAGCCAATCAGCCGGTGGAAATCATCGGTCCGTGATCATCGGGGCCCGTCAGCCCATCACAGCTCGGGGGTAGACACTCGAATCCGGTAGTCACCACTCCGACAATAGCGTTGGACTTTTCGGGCACGACTCAACAGTCGGCCAGTCACAACGTGGCACCCAATCAGGTAATAATCTCCCTCTGAATCTCAAACATCCATCTGAAGCAACAGAGAAATCATCGGACTGACCAGACTGCGCCTTAATCCTCAACTCATGGATATAGGGGTCGGTCCTCTGTGCCTCCCTGATGTCCATCACAATCTGCGGTTCCACCTGAAGAGACGAAACGAAAAAAATACTGATCACCCGGTTGGAATCGCCAACCAGAAGTACTCAACTCCTCATGAACTTTCGAAATACTCAAGGACGCTAACATCTCAGGCTGGGTCTTTCGACTTAGAGCGTCTGCTACCAAGTTCACTCGCCCAGGCTGATACTGAATCTCACAATCGAAATCCTTAAGCAATTCCATCCAGCGTCGCTGCCTCATGTTCAAATCTGACTGCGTGAAGATATATTTCAGGCTCTTGTGGTCGGTGTACACCACGAATTCTTCACCATAGAGATAATGCCGCCAAATCTTCAAGGCAAACACTATCGCAGCCAACTCCAAATCATGAACCGGGTACCTCGTCTCTTGAGGCTTCAGCTGACGAGACGCATACGCAATCACGTACCCGTTCTGCATCAAAACACACCCTAATCCACTCAGAGAAGCATCAGAGCACACAACAAATCCTCCGGAGCCAGACGGTAGGGCCAAAACAGGAGCAGTAGTCAACTTCTCCTTCAACGTCTGAAAACTGTACTCGCACTCATCAGTCCATACAAATCTCTTATCTTTCTGAGTCAACTGCGTCATAGGCCTGGCTATCGAAGAAAACTTCTCAATGAAACGTCTATAGTAGCCGGCCAATCTCAAGAAACTGCGGATCTCTGAAACGTTCCGAGGTCTCTCCCAGTTAAGCACTGCTTCAACCTTGCTCGGATCTACCGAAATTCCTTGTGCCGAAATCACGTGACCCAAAAAGATAATCCTGTCGAGCCAAAACGCGCACTTGCTGAATTTGGCATAGAGCTGCGAGTCTCTCAATCTCTGCAATACAAGTCTCAAATGCTCCTTGTGCACTCTCTTGCTCCTCGAGTACACCAAGATGTCATCTATGAAGACGATAACGAACCGATCGATATACTCACTGAAGACGCGATTCATCAAATCCATAAAGACAGCAGGGGCATTCGTCAAACCAAACGGCATGACAAGAAACTCAAAATGCCCATATCGAGTCCGGAAGGCCGTCTTTGCTACATCAGCGTCTCTAATTCGCAACTGGTGATAACCAGAGCGCAAGTCAATCTTCGAGTAAACAACCGATCCCTGCAGCTGATCGAACAAGTCATCAATCCTCGGCAGAGGATACCTGTTCTTCACCGTGGCCTTATTCAACTGTCTGAAGTCCACGCACATCCTCATAGTGCCATCTTTCTTCTTCACAAACATAAAATCACATTTTACTAATTTTAATTGTATCAATATTGGGTTTAAAACAATTTTAGGCCCAAAAAACTTAAAATTTCAAAATCGATCAAAACCGGGCCCGACATCGCTTACCGGCCCGAAAACTTCACGGGCTGCCCGGGACAGGCCCGAACTAAACCCTAAAGAATTCAGACCAGCCGTCACGACATCGCCGGAGCGGCGGCCGGCGACGGCGACGCCGCCACCACGAAAAATCGCGGCGGCAGCGCGCACACCATCGCGCGACAAGCGCCCGCGCGCCCAGCGACTTGCAACGTCGCGCGCCTTGCGCGGCCAGCGTCGGCGTTCTCTCGGCCGCAGCACAACGCTTGCGCAACCAGTAGCAGCGGTGGACCAACATAGGCGCAACCGCACGGCCAGCGCGCGGCTGTGATGCGCGACGGGCGCGCATCGCGTGCGCCATCCAACGCCAGCGTTCGGCGGCGTGCAACTACTTGCAATCCTCGGCCGGCCATGTGCGACAGTCGCGTGTGAAGCCACGGCCGTGGACTGGAAGCGTTGCGCAACAAGTGCGCAAGCTATCGCGCGGCTGCGCGCGCGCTTATGTGCGCACGTCGGCGCCGCCGCACGCGGCGGCGGCCGGAAGTTCCAAAACATTCTTTTGTTTTGATATGAAATTTTCAAGGTTAGATACAATAAGGCAATTCATATTGATCAGATCCGGGAAACCTGGCTCTGATACCACTGTTGGTGGATCCGGATCCGCCCCCCGGTCAGGCAGCGGAAGAACAAAATTATGGAAACGGGAGGCGATCAATACGAAAAATCAATCTACATTCTATGACATTCATAGGATGTTCAGCGTGTTACCTCTCTGGCACTTGTGCCTGGCTCCAACCGTGATTACAATAATCCGGCTCTTCTCGGTAGATTGCGGTAGATACGCCAATCCGGTCCACGACCAGATCCGAGACTCCTTCGTCAGGCTGCACTAGAAGCCCTGACGAGATCAGCACGAACGAATACTCCTCGAAAAACTAGGCCGGAACAAATTCCGGCGAAGTTGGCGGCTGTATCCCTGAACCATTGAGGGTCACACAAGTACTGGTTTCACGATTCCCGCACGGAGACTGAGCTCAATTTGAGCATAGGATGAGGAAGGATGGAAGTGCGACTTCCTAAAAGTCAACAGGGGTCAAAATGCAATTTCCCCAAAGTTTGGGCTAGTTTGACTATCCTTGAAACTTGGAGGGGCTAAACTGCAATTTTGTACTAGGTTGTCTGAAAAATTGTTTTCGCATCATAATACTCAATTTTGTAAACTGTGTAGATCGGTCCGATCTGATCGTCGATCGGGATTATGATGAAGTCACGGTGATAGACTTGAACCGAATGTTCATATGGACCTGGGCCCGCCCCAGGCCCATTGGGCCGGTCCAAGCCCATCACATGTCTATATATATATGTGCTAGGCTAGGGTTACATACACAACAACTCTACACTCCAAACCCTAGAGCACTAGCCGCCCCTCTCCCTCCATTCTCCCTCACGGCCGCCGCCCACCTTGCGCCGTCGCCCGTCGGCCGCCGCCCGCCTTCCGTTGCCATCGTGGTTGGACTTGTTCCGACCACCTCGATGAGGAGATTCTGTCCGTGATAAATTCGTCACATTTTCTAGTGCAGACTGACGAAGGAGTCGTGATTCCAGTCGTGGACCGGATTAGGAGAACGACAACCGCCAACCGTTGAAGTGCCAATTTCCTCGTGAAATTGGTCGGAGCCAGGCGCCTAGACGCCAGCAAGGTACCAAATCTAAACACCATATGGATGTTTATTGTTGATTTATGTTATGTATTGACCGTTTCCGGTGCAAATTTTTAAATCTTCCGCTGCTCCCCGGGAACGGGATCCGGATCCGCCGCTGCGCCAACAGTTCATAAGGTTGAGAATGTTACCAGACACATAGGCGAGATGGAGTTGGTACTTGCTAGGTTTCAACGGACGAACCCTCTGACGTTTTCTGCAGCAGAGGGTGGTGCGATGGCGGAGGCTTGGTTAGCAGATGGAGGAGTTGTTTGATACTTTGGAGTATGCTCCCGAGAAGAGACTGAAGCTGGCGGTGTTGCATCTGAGAGAGAATGCACAACGCTGGTGGAGAGGTACTTATCGTATCCTTCGTGATAGTGGGGTTGTGATCACTTGGGAGAGCTTCTGTGAGGCGTTCAGACAGAAGTATACCCCGGATTCCTTCTATAACAGCCGGGAGCGGGAGTTTGACAATTTGAAGTAGGGAAACATGCGAGTGGCTGAGTATGCCGGAAATTTTTCTACGCTTTTGGTTTATGTGCCACACGTTGCCAACCAGAAGAGGACGAAGATGAACAAATTTCTGAAAGGCTTGAGGTCTGATCTGTACCAGATGGTTTTGTCTGGGTCACCTACGACCTATATTGATGCAGTGAACCGAGCGGTGGACATTGAGGAGAGTTTTATGGAGGTTGAGGCTCTGATTCAGCCGACTACTGGACGCACCTATCCGCCTGTGCAGAATGCATCACAATCTTTTTATTCTCCTCAGGGGTCGCAGCAGCAGTCGAATCGCCAAAGGTTTTGACCTCGAGGGAAACAGTTCAAGAAGAAGGCGAATTCGAGTTCCTCTGGTTCTGCGAGTTCTGGTTCTGGCAGTGGTTCTGGTAGTGGTTTTGGCGATATGTCTTGTGGTCAGTGCGGGGGAAGACATCCGAATTTGCAGTGTCGTGGAGTTCAGGGGTCTTGCCGTAACTGCGGACAGCCAGGACACTTTGTTAGAGTGTGTCCTTTGTTGAGGGGTCAGTCTTCAGTTCCTTCGCAGCAGGGATCAGCTGGAGGTTCTTCCCAGAGACCGCAGTTTCCTGCCCCTACCCAGCGATCTGGATTCCAACCCCATGAGCCTTATAGGTTTGGAGCACCTTCGAGACCTCCGTTCCAGATTCCGCAGCAGGCTCAGGCGAACGCTTTGACGAGAGATCAGGCTGAGGAGGAGCCTGGTATGATGATCGCAGGTACATGATTTATTTTGATTATCCTGCGAGAGTTCTATTTGACACTGGTGCATCACACTTTTATTTCTGAGTTGTTTGTTTGTGAGTATGGGTTGAGTTCTTCCCCATTGTGTGATGTTGTTTCCGTGTCTACCCCTGCTGGTGTGAATCTGGTCCCGTGAAGTGGTGTTGGATTGTGTGCTTAGATTTGATGAGCACGTTTTGGTGTCTAATCTGATTGTTTTGGGAATCAGAGATTTTGATTGCATCTTGGGAATGGACGTATTGTCTAGCTATAAGGCTACTGTTGACTGTTTTCATGGTGTGGTGAGATTTCGCCCTGACTCGGGTGAGAGGTGGGAGTTCCATGGTGCTGATTCGCGCTCGAAGATTCCACTGGTGTCTGCCATGGAGATGTTTAGCCTGCTATCGCTGGATAATGCTGGATTCATGATTTATGCTCTTGACGTTTCCCAAGAGTCGCGGTTGGAGTTGAGCGACATTCCGATCGTACGAGAGTTTCCCGATGTGTTTCCATATGAGATTCCTGGATTTCCTCCAAGACGTGAGATCGACTTCGGCATCGAGTTGGTGCCCACTACCGCCCCGATTTCTAGAGCTCCTTACCCGTTGGCGCCAGCAGAGTTGAAAGAGCTGAAGGATAAGTTGAGAGATCTCTTGGAGAAAGGCTTCATCAGACCGAGTATGTCGCCTTGGGGAGCTCCGATTCTTTTTGTGAAGAAGAAGGATGGGTCTATGAGGATGTGCATGGATTTCCGACAGTTGAATAAAGCGACGGTGAAGAACAAGTATCCTTTGCCGAGGATTGATGACTTGTTCGATCAGTTGCAAGGATCGGTCGTATACTCGAATGGTAGATCCGAGTAAGGTCGAAGCAGTTCTTAACTGGGAGAGACCTAGGAACATTTCAGAGATCCGCAGCTTCTTGGGATTGGCTGGCTATTACAGGCGTTTTATCGAGAAGTTCTCTTCGATAGCCAGGCCTCTGACTCAGTTGACTCAGAAGGATAGGAAGTTTGTTTGGACTGATGAGTGCGAGTATAGTTTTCAGACGTTGAAGGAGAAGTTGACTACTGCTCCTGTTTTGGCTCTACCGTCTGGATCCGGAGGATTTGTTGTGTGATCCGATGCTTCTCTCAATGGTTTGGGATGTGTTCTGATGCAGAACGGGTACGTGATTGCCTATGCGTCTCGACAGTTGAAGCCTCACGAGACGAGGTACCCTGTTCATGATTTGGAGTTGGCTGCGATAGTGTTTGCCTTGAAGATTTGGCGACATTATCTGTATGGTGAAGAATTTGTGGTGTACACCGACCACAAGAGTCTGAAGTATATCTTCAGGCAGTCTGATTTGAATATGAGGCAACGACGTTGGATGGAATTGCTCAAGGACTTTAACTGTGAGATTCAGTATCAGCCTGGGTGGATGAACTCAGTAGCAGATGCTTTGAGTAGGAAGACCCAGCCTGCGATGCTTTCGTCTTTGAGTGTCTCTAAAGTCTATGAGCAGTTGAGTACTTCTGGTTGGCGTTTCCAATCGGGTGATCAGTACTTTATGGTTTCTTCGATTCAAGTAGAACCGCAGATTGTGAGTGACATCAAGGAGGCGCAGAGGACTGATCCATATGTTCATGAGTTGAAGATTAAAGCCCAAAGTGGTTAGTCTGATGATTTCTCTGTTTCTTCGGATGGATTTCTGAGATTTCGAGGAAGATTGGTGGTTCCGAACTTGATCGATTTGAAAGAGACCATTATGAATGAAGTTCATTGTAGTCATTACAGTGTGCATCCGGGCGAGAGAAAGATGTACCATGCCTTGAAATATCACTACTGGTGGGAAGACATGAAGAGCGACATCTCTGGTTTTGTTGCTAGATGTTTGAATTTCCAGCAGGTCAAGGCTGAGAGAATGAGAACTGGTGGATTGCTACAGAGTTTGGAGGTGCCCCAATGGAATTGGGAGCACATCTCCATGGATTTTGTGACTCATCTACCTCGATCAAGTAGGGGATGTGATTCGATTTGGGTGGTGATTGATAGACTTTCGAAGTCAGCCCACTGCGAGCAGTTGTGATAGATTTCAGTGGTGGATGGCAGGATTCTTTGTCGTTGGTTGAGTTTTCGTATAATAACAGCTACCAGGTGACTATTGGGATGGCTCCATTTGAGGCTGTATGGTCGAAAATGCAGATCTCCGATTTGTTGGGAAGAAGTTGGTGAGAAACAACTTTCTACCCCTGAGTTTGTGCAGCATATGAAAGACCAGATTGATTTGATTCGAAGTAGAATAAAGGCTGCACAAGATAGATTCACCAGCTATGCTAACCGAAGACGCAGACCTTTAGAGTTTGAAGTTGGCGATAGAGTATTTCTCAAAGTTTCTCCGTTCAAAAGCGTGATGCGATTCAGATTTAAAGGCAAATTAGCTCCTAGATTCGTTGGTCCCTTTGAGATAATAAAGCGGATTGGACAGTTGTCTTATCGATTGAGACTGCCTGATGAGTTGGCAGCGATGCATGATGTCTTTCATGTGTCAATGTTGAGGAAATATGAGCCAGATCCATCCCATGTGTTGAGAACCGACGAAGTTGAGCTGGATTCTGCTTTGAGTTATGTAGAATATCCAGTCCAGATTCTGGATAGGAAGGAGAAGCAGTTGAGGAATAAAGTAGTTCCGTTGGTGATGGTCCAATGGAGCAAGCATGGCAGAGAAGAAGCAAATTGGGAACCGGAAGAGAAGATGCAGCGTGAGTGGCCGCATCTGTTTGAGTAGATTGTTGTTTTACATTTCGATTTCTGGTTGTGTTTTCCCTAGTTGATATTTGTTGATTACCCAGTTATCTTGAACTCTTGGGTTTGTATCAGATGAATTGCTGTTTTGTATCCTGTTGTTGGAATGAATTGATTGAATTTTTCCCTGAGTTTACCTTTGATTTCGAGGACGAAATCTCTTAAGGTGGGGAGAATGTGAGGATTGAGAAATCCGAATAGTGATTAATCTGTTTCGTAGGATTAGTCACGGGATTTTGGGTTGTTGAATTTCTCTAAGTGTTAGAAACCAGTCGCAGCGAAATTCAAGAGTCAACATGAGTCAACGGTACTGTAACTCGTAGCTGGTGGAATTTAAATCAGTAGTTACGCTTGAAGAAGGAATCTGCTGGCAGTATTTGCGCTTGGTGAGGTTGCTGCTGGCAGCATGCGCGCAATTGCAAGAATGATCGAGAAAGTGACACGTGTTGGTCAATATTTTGGTGTTGACTACTGAATTGTAGCGCTATCAGCTGTTGCGTTGTGAGAAATTGTTCTAGCTGAGTGACCAGCTGCTGGTTTGAGGAACCAGTCGTGGGAGCAACGCGGCATCGTTTTGATAAGTTGAAACGCAGCATTTTGGGTATTGCGTCTGGTACCAGTAGCGAGGGATCTGTTGCATGGTTTATCCAGTCACTGGGTTGGTTAACCAGCTGTTGACAGATATGATGACGTGTCCTTTACGTCGTTGTTTTGAATTGTTTCGCGTAACCAGTTGCTGGTGGTTTTTGAAAGGAATCTGTTACAAGCTTTTGGTTGCTCGCAAGAGAAATCTGTTGTCAGCTGGTGGAACGTTGAGGCGTCGTTTTGTTTAGTTGGAACGGTGTCGTTTTGATGCTACTTTGCAAATGCAACGCCTGGTGGTTGCTGCTGGTTTTGGTTAAGAGGAAAATCTGGTTTCTGTTGAAAGCAACGACTGGTATCTGTTGTGAGATACCTAATGTTCACGACGTCTGGTTATTTTGAGAACAGCAGCAGTTGGATTGAGATATATTTATAGATAAGTGTTGATCGACACTTAGAATTATTCTGAACCCTCGTTTTAGCTACTGTTCACCGTGACTTTTCTCCGTCGATTTCCGCCGCTTCCCGCCGTTGTTTTGAGTGAACTTGGTGGCGCTGGATTCCTTGTGAGTTGCTCTACCGATTGTGTTCACGACGTCTGGTTATTTTGAGAACAGCAGCAGTTGGATTGAGATATATTTATAGATAAGTGTTGATCGACACTTAGAATTATTCTGAACCCTCGTTTTAGCTACTGTTCACCGTGACTTTTCTCCGTCGATTTCCGCCGCTTCCCGCCGTTGTTTTGAGTGAACTTGGTGGCGCTGGATTCCTTGTGAGTTGCTCTACCGATTGTTACCCATTTGAGGCTGTAGAAAGACCTTGGGGAGGATCGCGAAGTTGCTGCTTTCTTCGTGTAGTGGAACCCGTTAGTTCTCCACTAATTTCAGCTTCTGGGTAATCTTTTTCCTACCGTTCTAAGCTTAGTATTGGCTGTAGTACTTTGTTTAGAAGTAGAACTGGATTCGAGTTCTTGGCCGTAGGAATTTGTATGTAGAGGTTCAGATTTGAGTTAGATATGAACTAAGAATGAGATGCCTTGTACAGATTTCAGCCTTCAGGAACTTCGTTGTGGTTGGACGTGACCAGCGAAGGGTAGAATTGTGCAGGAAGAAACTGCCGTTCCTTGGTAATTATCTGTTGAGGTAGAAATCAGCTGTTGGAGGTACGAATTGAGCTGATTTAGCAGCTTGAGGGTGAACATGGCTGTGATTGATGTTGTGAAATCTGCTGATATGCTTCTGTGATTTACGTGATACAGCTTGTGAATTGATTGAGTTTTACATTCTGTTTTCACGTATTGAATTGTATGCATTGTGCATTGAATATTGAATTGTCATACATGCATACATCTCGAGCCTGATTGATAGATTGATTGATGACCTGATTGAAAGCCACGTTGTGACTGGCCGACTGATGAGTTGTGCCTGAAAAGTCCAACGCTATCATCGGAGTGGTGACTACCGGATTCGAGTGTCTACCACCGAGCTGTGATGGGATGACGGGCACTGAACATCACGGACCGATGATTTCCCCGGTTGATACATCGTGCGGGTATAGAGGCTGACTGAGATGATTTGCCAGTTGATACACTGGTCTAGATATCCGATCCTTGATAGCCCTCATGCATTTCATAGCATCGATTATAGCATGTTGCATGATTAGCTGTTTGATAGCTCTTCGTACTGAGGATTGACCTCGTATATGTATGTTTTGAGTTCAGGCCCATATTATTTCGAAAATTTTTAAGCCCTGTTTTACGCTTCCGTGATTATGTGCTTAATTGTGCTCTAATCCCGTGAGATTAGCACGGGGCCCGACACAAACCCCAGTACGGAGAGCAACTGAAAAACAGCAGTAAGATAGCAACAGATAAAATGTGAATGCTATGCATGAACAGGGCTACAACCGAAAGCAGGGAGCCAAAAGGATCTCAAGGAACAACTCAACAACAACAACAGATCAACTGAGCAATAGTGGCCACGGGGTTTGTGAGTATATGGGAGCTACCCACTCGTCTCAACACATGGTACCAGATGCACAACAATTCACTCAACCCGCTATTCCCCAGCTCATGAGATGTGGGAGCTAACCACTCCGCTCATAGTGGCTAACAGATCCCAACAGGGAGATGAGGTATACGGGAGTTACCCGCTCGTCCTCCACTACAAGCATCCTGGTACACACAGATCAAGATAACAAGGCACGGCTAAACAAAATCTGATCTCAACAACATGAATAATACGTGTATGCACATGCAACAGAATGCAACAGAATACAACAGCCAACGAATATCATACACAGTACAACATATCAGCAATCAAACACATATATCCATGCCACATCCAACGCTGTAAAACTAGCTCACATCCGTACCTCAGTTATGAGCTATAATTACCACAAACGAAGTCCCGAGCAACCAAATCTGAAACCTGTTAACCAATAACACAACACAGGCTCAGGGACAATAACACAGAACTTATGAACTGAGAGCTACGAGCTCCACCAGCTCGGTCCTACTACTCTAGCTCAACCAGCAGCTCTAAGCAAAGCATTAGGTAGGAACTAACACTTACCCAACGAGCTACCTGAACGGCAGAATCAAATCTGCGCTTATGCTAACAGACTACACAGAAGAGTTCCTTCGCGATCTTCTTCCAGCTAATCCCAAGCCTGTGAAAGAGTTATGAGAAGAATCGCCTTAACAAGAGGAGTCCAGCGCTACAACTCTTCTATCCGTCGGAGCTGTCTACCGCCGGCAATCGAATGAAATAAACTACGGTGAACAGTAGCTAGGGTATCGCGATAGGGTAAGATCATGAGAATATAGTGTCGGAAAGAGATAATGGTGAGATCGAAGTCAAAGTCCATATACTTAAGTATCCCGGATCTGATAGACAACAGCCAGCGACAACCTAAGATCCAAAGTTGATCCCAACTCAGATCTGAGTATCACTCCAGATCTGAACTCTACGTCCAAACAGACCTGGAACTTATCCAAACGACGTCGCACCAAAGACCGCTCGCTCACTAGGACACGTTACCCCGCTAGCCAAGTTTGAATCACTAAACGGCATCGCATCGCCTCCACGCCAGAACACCCAGATCTGACTCACAAAACCCGCCAAATCTGAAATCTCTGAACCGCACCGGTCTACCCTATAACTGAAACCTGGAAGAATGAACCAGCCTGTCTACTAAACACTAACACGCTCGAACTCAAATCTGGTTTCTTCCAAAACGATGCCGTTCCGTTACCCCCTAAGAAAACACTAGCACGTCCACAACTACCTGCGATAACCAGATTTCACCTCCAGATCTGATCAACCCTCAAATCTGATTGCTACTCCGCAAAATTCCCAAACTTCCCAGAGTTGTTTCCGATATAAAATCTGACCCGATAGCTTCACCAAGAATCCCAACTCAAAGATGGCTCATCCCAGATCTATGCAAATCAAATCTGGTCTATGCCAAACCCGATTAATTAACTCAATTAATCTAGTAAATTTTCAGGTCTCACAGATCTTCACGGCCAAATATTCTTCCTATTGGTTGACCATTTCCTGGATTGGTTTGATCGACCAGACGTTCTAGTAATTGGGCCATGCTGGTTAGGAAAGGGTTCCTTCTATCGGATTCACCCTCTCCTCCTATAGTACCTCTTCTTCCTCTACTTCTTCCTGCCATTATCAGTATGGGTAACCCAAAACCACCACAATACTAATATGAGAGATTACTATATGCTAAAACATGAAATAATACTCACAGAACGGTAGAAGCGGCTGGCGAGAACTGTCTCAGACTGTAAGAAGTTTTTATCTCAAGGACCATGATCTGATACCAATTATAGCGACTGGACTTTTTCTCACTTAAATTAATAAATTTTGGGGTTCGAATTGAAAAATTCTAAAAGTTTGTACGCGGATCAAAACAAACAAAATGCGAATTTCTGGACTGAATTGATAAAGAATAGAACTTTGTATTCATAGAACTGAAATAAACCAAAAAAGATCTGTTCATATAACTACGCAAAAATCATACAATATTCAAAGTACAATGTGATTCAGATTTTATCAAAACAAGGGATTGGTAATCTACTATGCTTTGAAAGATGTAACTATAATTTTGTTATACAACAAAGACAAAAGAAACTGAAATTGAAATGGAATCTATTGTTCACGATAATCAGATCTGAACACAGAACTGAAACTGGTGTCCATGATAAACACCTCCGGTCCGTTCCAAGTCGCACCATCCAGCTCCCCTACTATACATCACATGCACTCAAGAAAACTAGTGAGCCTAGGAGCCCAGCAAGTATCTGTAATAGCAAAAGCAGGCAATGACAAAGTACAATGTGATTCAGATTTTATCAAAACAAGGGATTGGTAATCTACTATGCTTTGAAAGATGTAACTATAATTTTGTTATACAACAAAGACAAAAGAAACTGAAATTGAAATGGAATCTATTGTTCACGATAATCAGATCTGAACACAGAACTGAAACTGGTGTCCATGATAAACACCTCCGGTCCGTTCCAAGTCGCACCATCCAGCTCCCCTACTATACATCACATGCACTCAAGAAAACTAGTGAGCCTAGGAGCCCAGCAAGTATCTGTAATAGCAAAAGCAGGCAATGAAAGAATATCAATAACTTTATCTGTACTATATTCAAATCTGAACAACAGGAATACTGAGTATTATAATACGATAATCTGGAAAAAAAAGTGAACTGAGAAAGCTTGAAAAGCTGAACATAATCTGTTAAATCTGTCAAATTTGACAGCATAATTGCACATGATTTAATCCTTTAGAACATTTACTTTCTTTTAAAAGGAATAATTAAATATTTCTCAGAGTCATGATTATGAATCATCCTGTGCTCTGTTCTTATTATTAATTGAAATATGGCTTAGACACCTGTACATAGGTCAACGTCGTTGATCAAACTGTCATCTGATATCAGGAACCGGGAATTATTACCATCTATCACAATTGAAGGGTATGTAGTTTGTCAACCATAACATGATCCCTTACGATTTGAAAGGGGCACACTGGTTCGTCAGCCAGCGTCCTCACCCTTTCCATGTAGACCATCTGTTATCTATGCCATAATCTCTTAACATTTTGTAAAACTTTCTTTTCTTTCTGTACTATCTTTGCTTTCATTTCTGTAACTTGTTTTTCTTACGTTTCTTAATCTGAAATAGATTACTGCAGAGTATGGTTTGCTGTTTTAAAATTCTCTTGATGTTCAGAAGCTATTGGAAATTCAAGGGATTTCAATCGAAGAAGAAAACTGAAATCCTCTGAATATGAACAATACGCAAGCGTACCAGCTTTTAGTAGAAACTAAGATCTGTACTGTTTGGTCAACTCAGATTTGGAAAATTCAACATGATTTAAATTAACGGTTCAGATTTCGATGGTCAAACAAAGTCAACTCAGACTTGGAACACGAATTCGGATCATAACATAAAACAGTTCCGAGAAAGGAATCAGATTTCGAACTTAGCTTGAAATATCAAAACTTAGAAGGTTTCCTAATCTGAAGAAATCGAAAATATCTAAGGAAAACTCCAGAAACAAGAATGGCAAAGCTACTTGTAAGCTACTAAGGTAAAATACCAAAGCTGCTCGTAAGCTACTGATAATCTGCTTTGAATAATATCCCAGAAAACTCAAGAAGAAACAGGAATGAACATATTAAAACATTTTCGAATAACTTTTCTGAATCAAAATCCCAGCAAACACATACTTTCTTTACATAAAACATTATAACTTAATTTTGCGTTTGAAGGACATAAAAAATAGTTCTTAAACCTTTTAAAACGCATACAAACATGCAACAGAAACAATATATGATTTCAAGAGTATAGCAAGAAACAGAGTTTACTTGCCTTTTTTTTTTCAACAAAAATTACAACAAGCGTTTCTTGCCTGGATCGACACACAACCCGTTCACTTCCCGTGAAAAGTTTTGAAAACTTTGTTCGGTTTTCTTGCAGAGTGCACCGCTTGTAAAAAGTGAAATAATTGAGAATGAAATATGTATTAAGTGTTTCGACAGCTTTTATATGAAATCTTAAGTCTAATAATGGAATACGTTTTCTTTAAAAAGTGCTACTCTAATTTTAACAACAATTAAAGATGCAAACCGAACCATTTATATTTTAAAAAAAGGAAATAAATCGGCTTGTCTGGATCTGTTGGATAGCTCTTGTAACCGTGTCTCAGATCTGAAAAATCAACTATATGAAAGCTGATTAAAAATTGCATTTCAAATAGATCTCTCAATTCTTTAAACTTTCTAATTGTGGATTTAAATGTTTCTGGGCGTTACACAATTAGTTCCAATTATCATAAATTTAAAACATTATATATAGTATGTGATATATTAGAAATGGAGATGCAATAATGTATATAGTAGTAAATAATATATACATGTTATTTAATATATTATAAGTGGTGATGAGGATCCACATCCCCGAACATTTCACCACAAGGATGGGGATAAAAATCGCAGATTTTTCGGGGGCAGGGATGTGATTAGAAAAACTGTCCCCGCCTCGCCCCATTGGCATCCCACATGCAAGCCTATTAGAATTATCAGTTACATGAGACTCATTCCTTTTTCGTTATTTTCCCCTTTTTATTTATCGTTTACATGCTTTTACTTTTATTTATGCCCATTTATTTGCAATATCAAATGTCTAGTTTTTCGTTAATCCCTTTCAAATATACATAGTCTTATTTTTTATCCTTCTAAGATATTTACATATTTAGTTTTATATTTAAAGGTCAATAAAAAACTCTTTAAAACTAAAGTCTATGAAATTCTTTTTACACTCCATGAGTTTAGAAAACTGTCTATAAAATCTATCAACTCTACAAAAGTGATTAAAAGTCCATAAATCTTAAGATTGAATACACCCATATAAATTAAATAGTGACCTTTTTATTTAACTAAAAACACTGTGAAGAAATCATATTTTTAGTAAATTTATAACCTATCCATCTACTTTTCAAAAATTTGTTAGCTTGCTATGTTAGGATCGATTTACCCTCTATTAGTTGATACAGAGGTTATTTAGTCAATAACCAGTACTTAGAGGGAATACCAGATCGTGTAAAAGACGCTGGATCCAGCTAGACGCTGAAAGAAGATTGTGATAACTAAGCTAGTTCCAGCTGGGTGCTAAAACCGAATCGCTTTTTGTGTATGATCAGCTCGGCGCTAAATCAGCACATTGCAAGAGCCTGGATCTAGCTGGTCGTTGAAACCAGCTCAATGAAAGAGCAAGAGATCTGGTTATTTACAACTTGAGCTGCAATAGCTCAGTGTTCTTGAATACTTGTGCACCGAGATACAGATTGAGTAATGAATTTAAATCATGCGGAAATAACACAAACTGCACTCGTAAATTCAAAAGCCTTTTGAACAATTTTAAACACAGTTATAAATATGCAGTGCGTATGAATGAATTCAGTAAATCAATAAAGAAATATGCTGATTTGTTTATGGAAGTTCGGAGCAAACTCTCCTACGTCTCCCCTTCTTCCGAAATCGGGAAGAATTCCATTAGAAGACTTTGATTGCAGCGTCCCTACGCTATAACACACTCCAACGACCCTCGGCCGCAAGAACTCCTAGCCACACCACTGCCCACTAAGCCCGCAAGCTGTGTGTCTAACAACACTTCTTTTACGCCTCAGTGAGAAAGGCTACACACACTTCTTTAAGGTCTCAGTGTGAAAGACAACCCACACTTCTTTAACGTCTCAGTGCAAAAGACAACTAGACTTGTTTAACGTCTCTGTCCAAAGACTACAATGGAAGTCTTGATTTGATTCACTCAGCTAATCTAATGAGCTCTCTCAAATTATATGTGAGTGAATCGTGTGTGAGATTTACAGTGTACGCTAAATATCTTAAGTATTAAATCTCACACACTGGGAAGTGCTCCTGTGCGAGCTGGTTTTTCATTGTCTTCCTAGGTTCAGTGTTGTGCGTTCTTCTGATGTTTTACATTTTGGTTCGCACAACACTGTTTTGACTTCACTCTTCTCAGCACACCTTTAATTCAGCTTCTTGTGCTCTGTTTTATATCCTGGCATGGATATTTGTCCGTTGGACACAAAGTAGTAGACGTTGAAGGGTCCTCTGACACTGTTGTACTTTGCGTCCTTTGTCTTTAAATGCGTTGCAGGCTTTTCTTCACTTTAATCACGTGAGCACTGTTCTGAGAAGACTTTACACGCAAGTCGATTTGAATACTGAACGGTATTTGTCATTTAGTGTTGTATTCAAATCTCCTTGCTCGTAGATTTGATAGCATCTGTCATGCTATCTGAGATGGTTTGACTTTAACCAGCTTTCCAGCTTTTCCGTCATTCTGGTCTGCATTGAGCTGGTATTTTTCGAGCTGGTTGCTTCTTCAAACCGTTCAAATCTCTCTTCTTTCCTATCATTTGCAACCGCACTTGAGGCGATCTTCATCATCTTCAGAGCTTTGAGTTTCTCTATCTAGAAAATTTTATGACTTTGCTAGATAGGGTCCCTTCTTCTTGGATTAGCTCTTGATCAGTTTGTCCAGCTGGTTTGTCCTTAACCAGCTAGTTTCTAATCAGCTCCCTTTATCTGAGCAAATTCTTAATTTGAGCTGTTCTCCGAGCTGGTCTTCTTGGGTATGCCAGCTTGGTTTTATGAAGACTAACCGAGTGCCCCCAGCATGCAGATTCTTCCTCGTCCTCTTGGGTCACCTCGAGCCAGTCTATCTTCTCATTGGAACAGCTCTGATGTCCTAGCTGACCTCCCAGCTGGTCCTTCAGCTGGTCGTTCAGCGAGGTATATTGTACTCCGCTTGTGATGGTATCTGCACTCGATCACTACGCTTGTACTCGGATCCGCACTCAATCACTGCTCTTGTACGCTGCACTTGATCCGCGCTTGAGCTATTCTGCGTTTGAACTCTGCTCTTCATTCTCTGCGCTTGATCTTCGTGCTGCTCCAACTCCAAGCCGGTGAACCAGCTTGGCGTTCCCTGCACTTCTGGAAGTAAACTGTTGTACTAGCTTGGGCGTCCCCTTACTGTTCCATCTAGATATCTTCGACCAGTCCAGCTCAGGCGTCCCCTTACTGTTCCAGTTTGGATATCTTCACATCTACTCCAGTCTTAGCAAGTTGCGCATGTCATGTAGAGCGTTAGTACAATAGAAGCAGATTTTGTGTGAATCAAAACTTATATTCTGATCTGTAGAAATAGATCCAACAATCTCCCCCTTTTTTATTTACACAAAATATGAATAAACATATGCATGTATGTTTATGCTTGAAAATATTTCTCCCCATTTTTGTGGGAATCAAAAAGGAGTTTTAAATCTTGTCTCCCCCTTAAGACTTCCCCTCAACAGATCATGAGGTATTTTTGTTTTCGAAATAAAAAATTTATGCACAGAAAGACAGTTTTCCGAAAACATTATGCATGCATAAGATTTTGAAAACAGAATCTATGCTACTCAAAATTTATCATTTTTATAGACCTGAGGAGCAATGGAAGATTAAATTTATAGAATCTCTTCCATTTTTCCCTAATTCTTAGCCTTGCCTAGCCCTAGAGATCTTGGCGTCCACAGATCTCGTGCAATCTGTCAGCTCGTCAGAAGAGATGTTTCCGCTCTTTCCTTTCGAGAAATTGCTCTGCAATTCAATAGACATTCCTCCCCTATCCATAAACGAGTTTTGAAAATCTTAAAAATTTTGCAGCATAGACAGGCTTTAGAACGAGTATCAGAGCAGACAAATATTTTAAAACTGTTTAAAACATTTTTCGAAAAGAAAATTCACTATTCAAGAACAACCTGCTCTGATACCACTTGTTAGGATCGATTTACCCTCTCTTAGTGTATACAGAGGTTTATTTAGTCAATAACTAGCACTTAGAGAGAATAACGATATCGTGTAAGAGACGCTGGATCCAGCTAGACGCTGAAACCAGATTCCGATAACTAAGCTGGTTCCAGCTGGGTGCTGAAACCGATCACTTTTGTGTATCACCAGCTCGACGCTAAATCAGTGGAGTGCAAGAGCCTGTTTCTAGCTGGTCATTGAAACCAGCTCGATGAAAGAGCAAGAGATCTGGTTATTTACAACTTGAGCTGCAATAGCTCAGTGTTCTTGAATACTTGTGCACCGAGATACAGATTGAGTAATGAATTTAAATCATGCGGAAATAACACAAACTGCACTCGTAAATTCGAAAGCCTTTTGAACAATTTTTAAACACAGTTATAAATATGCAGTGCGTATGAATGAATTCAGTAAATCAATAAAGAAATACGCTGATTTGTTTATGGAAGTTCGGAGCAAACTCTCCTACGTCTCCCCTTCTTCCGAAATCGGGAAGGATTCCACTAGAAGACTTTGATTGCAGCGTCCCTACGCTATAACACACTCCAACGACCCTCGGCCGCAAGAACTCCTAGCCACACCACTGCACACGAAGCCCGCAAGCTGTGTGTCTAACAACACTTCTTTTACACCTCAGTGAGAAAGGCTACACACACTTCTTTAAGGTCTCAGTGCGAAAGACAACCCACACTTCTTTAACGTCTCAGTGCAAAAGACAACTAGACATGTTTAACGTCTCTGTCCAAAGACTATAATGGAAGTCGTTTGATTTTATTCACTCAGCTAATCTAATCAGCTCTCTCAAATTATATGTGAGTGAATCGGGTGTGAGATTTACAGTGTACGCTCAATCTCTTAAGTATTAAATCTCACACACTGGGAAGTGCTCCTGTGCGAGATGGTTTTTCATTGTCTTCCTAGGTTCAGTGTTGTGCGTTCTTCTGATGTTTTATATTTTGGTTCGCACAACACTGTTTTGACTTCACTCTTCTCAACACCTTTCATTCAGCTTCTTGTGCTCTGTTTTATAGCCTGGCATGGATATTTGTCCGTTGGACACAAAGTAGTAGACGTTGAAGGGTCCTCTGACACTATTGTACTTTGCGTCCTTTGTCTTTAAATGCGTTGCAGGCTTTTCTTCACTTTAATCACGTGAGCACTGTTCTGAGAAGACTTTACAAGCAAGTCGATTTGAATACTGAATAGTAATTGTCGTTTAGCGTTGTATTCAAATCGCCTTGCTCGTAGATTAGATAGCATCTGTCATGCTATCTGAGCTGGTTTGACTTTAACCAGCTTGCTAACTTTTCCGTCATTCTGGTCTGCATTGAGCTGGTCTTTTTCGAGATGGTTGCTTCTTCAAACCGTTCAAATCTCTCTTCTTCTCCTCTCGTTTGCAACCGCTCTTGAGCTGATATTCATCATCTTCAGAGCTTTGAGTTTCTCTATCTAGCAAATTTCATGACTTTGCTAGATAGAGATCCCTTATTCTTGGATTAGCTCTTGATCAGTTTGTACAGCTGGTTTGTCCTTAACCAGCTAGTTTCTAATATGATCCCTTTATCAGATCAAATTCTTAATTTGAGCTGTTCTCCTAGCTGGTCTTCTTGGGTATGCCAGCTTGGTTTTATGAAGACTAACCGAGTGCCCAGCATGCAGATTCTTCCTCGTCCTCGGGGGTCACCTCGAGCCAGTCTATCTTCTCATTGGAACAGCTCTCATGTCCTAGCTGACCTCCCAGCTGGTCCTTCAGCTGGTCGTTCAGAGAGGTATATTGTACTCCGCTTGTGATGGGATCTGCACTCGATCACTACGCTTGTACTCGGATCCGCACTCAATCACTGCTCTTGTACGCTGCATTTGATCTACGCTTGAGCTATTCTGCGTTTGAACTCTGCTCTTCATTCTCTGCGCTTCATCTTCGTGCTGCTCCAACTCCAAGCCGGTGAACCAGCTTGGTGTTCCTGCACTTCTGGAAGTAAACTGTTGTACTAGCTTGGACGTCCCCTTATTGTTCCAGGTAGATATCTTCGACCAGTCCAGCTCAGGCGTCCCCTTACTTTTACATTTTGGATATCTTCACGTCTAATCCAGTCTTAGCAAGCTGCACATGTCATGTAGAGCGTTAGTACAATAGAAGCAGATTTTGTGTGAATCAAAACTTAGATTCTTGTCTTGCCTCGTGCTCACATCAGAGACAAAACACGCAAAACAAGCGGAAGCAACTAAAAAGTGGTTAAATTTTTTTTGCTTTTGTCCTGACAGAAAAGATAACATAATTTAAAATACAACAATACTCAAAATAATCCCAGTTTATAAATCTACAACAGCATAAACAGTCAAGTACAACAAATTGCCCAACGGCTGAATACAACACAAGTACTAAAAGACTGCCAGCTATATAGATCTAAGCATCACCCAGGACATCCCACCCAAAGTGATACCAGTGCATACAAATACTATACATAACTGGGACACTCTATCTACCTCATGGGGCACCTCCAGCTGGGTCAAAGACACGACCAGCGGAATAACTTGGGAAACCTGAACAACAAACAGGCAAACAAACAAAACAGCCCCAGAGGACCTCGGGGTCAAACCCCAATACGGAGAGCAACTATAAAAACAGCAATGAATAGCAAAAGATATAATGCTAATGCTATGCATGAAGGAAAATGCAACAGCCGAAGGCTACAACCAAGTAAGGGAGCCAAGGAATTCAACATCTGACAGAAAATTCTGCGAATAATGGTGGCCACTGGTGTGTGTACAAGCATACGGGAATTACCTGCTCATCTTTGCACCACACCTAAATACCAGATTCAACAACAACTCAACATGCTGTTGCCCAACCCATGAACTGTGGTAGTTAACCACTCGGCGCATGAGGGCTAACAGACCAGCAGGGAGATGAGAGTGCGGTATTACCGCTCGCCCTCGCATCCTGTTAAGAAAAACAGAGCAACAACAAAGCACGGCTACAACAGCTGAAATGGAAATGATAGTGCGTATGCAATGCAACAGCTAAACAGCATATAAACAATAAGCAATGCACACACAACAAAAGACATAATATCCATGCCAATTCCAGCCGTAATGGAAGCTCAACATCCGTACCTCACCAGCTCTTGAGATACAATTACCACACACTGATGCTACAACGGAGTCCGAGCAACGCAGATCTGTCACCTGCTAAATCAACAAAAAGCTACTGCTCAAAAGCCGAAACACAAAAACAACAGCAACTGGGAGCTACAACTACAAAAGCGCTTATCTACCTTCCTAACTCAACGGAAAGCTCTAACAAAGCTTAAAGGTAGAATTCTCACTTACCCCAACGAACTACCGGCACGGTAGGGAACGCTTACGCTAGCAAACTACACAAGGGAGATGTCTTAGTGATCCTGCGATCCTCTTCCAGCTCCTCCAAAGCCTTCTAAAGAGGTATAGAACGAAGCTCCTTAGCGAGAGGAGTCCAAAGCTACCACTCTCACTCTCGTCGGAGTTGTCTACCACCGGAAATTATAACGGATAAGGTTACTATGAACAGTAACTAGGGTTCGCGACAAGATTTGGAAACAAATGAAATATTTCTAAGTGTCGGGGAAACGAATAATAGAGAACAACAGCTAAGTCCTCTATTAAATACACCTCCCAACAGCTGAGAGATTCCACCGACAAAATCAGTCCTCACAACTATATATCCCCAACCAGCAGCTGAAATCATGCATCAGCTTTTGCCTATCGCTAATATAACAACCAGCAGTTGAATCTTTCAAACAACGCTAAGACAAAACGGCGTCGCACCAACTTAGCCAAACGACGTCGCAGAGGAACACGTCACCTCGCTACCAACAGCTGATCCACAAACCAGCGGCTGAGTAAAACAACGCACCAAATCTCTCAACAGCTGATGTCTATCACAACCAACAGCTGGTACAAAGCGTTCCACTCAAAACACTATCGTGTTAACTAATCCAAACGACGTAGTTTCTATACACGCTAATAAACAGCTAGCGAAACCAACAGCTAGTTCCTGCTCACAAAATGTCGTCACTTCAGAGTCCCTTAGCGCTCTCTGCTGATCATCGTAACTAAAATACCAACAGCTTATCACTCGCAACAGCTGGTCTCTCGCAACAGCTGGATACGCGCTAATACACCAACGACTGAAATCTAACGAAGTACTGCTGCTCCAATTGATTCCTACTGCTACTGCTGGGACGCACATCTAAATCAAATATCACCAACGACTGACTCAACAGTTGGTACTCAAACAAACGTCTCCCACGCAACGTCTGATATCTTTCCAACTGCTGATTCCAACACTTAGGCAAATTCGATGTCTACGCCAAGCACATCGACCAACAGCTGGTCCAAACCCGATCAACACCTGATTGTGAAAACACAGGTATCACATCTCTCCCCCACTAAAACACGATTTCGTCCTCGAAATCAAGAAGTCCAGGAACAACTCAACTGAACCCAAGAGTTCAAGATAACTGAGAAAACAATTACTGAAATCTGATGCAACACTCACGCAAACAGATGCGTCCATTCACGTTGCATCTTTTCTTCCAACTCCCAGGTTGCTTCTTCCCTACCATGTTTGCTCCATTGCACCATTACCAAATGTGAGGAATCAGATTTTATATTGGTGATTATTGAATTGATTTGGAATTAGTAGTGTTAATTTTGAGGGTTTTGTGAAATGAATCTGATTCCAGTAGAATTCAGCAGTTGCGCGAGTTGATGAAGTCTGTTATCAGCTGTTGGTGTCGTAGGAGTAATACGCTGACGTTTCGTAGAACCAGACGTAGCGCTAATATGAGGAAATCAGTTGTAGCGCATTTCAGATTTCTACTGTAGCGAGTGAGTGATGCGTCGTCGTTTCGCTTTTCAGTAGTTGCGTTTGAAGAGGTATCTGCTGGCAGCTGAGGCGCGGGTGCGAGGATTTATGAGAACGTGACACGTGTTGGTCAATCTTTTGGTGTTGACTGCTGAATTGCAGCGCTATCAGCTGCTGCGTTGTGAGGAATTGTCCCAGCTGAATGACCAGCTTCTGGTTTGAGGAACCAGTCGTGGGAGCAACGCGACGTCGTTTTGATAAGTTGAAACACAGCGTTTTGGTTTAACGCTTTGTGTCTGCTGGTTGTTTGGAAAGGAATCTGTTGTCAGATTCTAGAGCGATGCGGTGTCGTTTTGATTAGTTGATGCGGCGTCGTTCTGATGTTCTTTTGAGAATACAACATCTGATGGTTGCTGCTGGTTTCGTTGAGAGGAAGAGCTGATATCTGTTGTGAGCAACGGCTGGTGTCTGTTGTTAGATACCTACTGTTTTGATGTCTGCTGATTTTGGTGAGCAGCAGCTGGTGGATTGAGAGATATATAGATAAGTGTTGATCGACACTTAGAATTATTCTTAACCCGATATTTCTTATCTCCAATTTCAAACCCTCGTTCTAGCTACTGTTCACCCGAACGTTTCTTCCCTAGAATTCTGTAGATTCCAGCAGTTGTTTTCGATGATTTTGGTGGCGCTGCTTTCTTTGTGAGTTGCTCTTCCGATTGTTACCCAGTTGAGGCTGTCGAACGACCTTGGAGAGGATCGCGGAGTTGCTGGTTTCTTCGTACAGTGGAATTTTATAGTTCTTCCGCTGGTTTCAGCTTCTGGATAAGGAACTCCTACTGTTCTAAGCTTAGTATGGACTGTTAGTACTTTGTTTAGAGGTAGAACCGGATTCGAGTTCTTGGCCGTAGGAAATTATGTATTGAAGTTCAGATTCAAGTTAGATATGAACTGAGTATGAGTTTCCTTAACAGATTTGAGATTCAGGATAGCTTCTGCCGTGGTTGAAGGAGCCAGGTGAAAGCTGGTTGGTGCTGGTTGGAATTTCCGTGCCTTGTTATATCTGTTGAGGTAGAAATCAGCCGTTGGAGGTACGAATTGAGCAGATTTAGCAGCTTTGAGCGTGAACATGGCTGTTATAGGCTTGACCTATTTGTTTTCCTTCTTTTGTGATGTTTGGGTCTGTGTTACCCATATGCAGGATCTTCAGGTAACAAAGCTGGACCGAGTGGAGTGCCAGCTGGTCGATCCCCGTTTCCTTGAGTCCCAGTCTACTTTTATTATGTATTGAACCAGTGGATGCCCTGTGTTATTATGTATTTTTGGGGATCGTTGATGATTGATATTTGTTGTTACCTGTATTGTATGAGTTTGAGTCAACTCGTATTTTGAGTATCGATATTTTGAATGTATGTTTTGAGTTCAGGCCCATATTATTTCGAAAAATTTTTAAGCATGTTTTTACGCTTCTGTGATTATGTGCTTATTTATGCTCTAATCTTGTGAGATTAGCACGCGGCCTGAAATTTTTGGTATCAGAGCTTAAACTGGGATAAGCTCGATTTCCTTTGATCACACTCGAGTCTAGGAACAGAGTTTTGATTTGATTCTGATTGACTCTGTGACTTATGTGATCTTTATTCTGTATATGTGATATATCTGCTGTGAGATCTTACTTCTAGATTTGTTTAGATGTCGCCGAGGAGAGGAAGAGGTAGGACGACTAGACGTACTGTGGAGGAGTCTAGGGCAGGTAGTGATGATGATGTTCATCAGGTTGATAATGTTACTAGACAGATAGGCGAGATGGAGTTGGTCCTAGCTAGGTTTCAGCGGTCGAACCCTCCGACGTTTTCTGCAGCAGAGGGTGGTGCGATGGCTGAGGCTTGGTTAGCTCAGATGGATGAGTTGTTTTATACTCTGGAGTACGCTCTCGAGAAGAGACTGAAGCTGGCGGTGTTGCAGCTGAGAGACAATGCACATCGCTGGTGGAGGGGTACTTCTCGTATCCTTCATGATAGTGGGGCTGTGATCACTTGGGAGAGCTTCTGTGAGGCGTTCAGACAGGATTATACCCCGGATTCCTTCTATAACAGCCGGGAGCGGGAGTTTGACAACTTGAAGCAGGGTAGCATGCGAGTGGCTGAGTATGCCCGATAGTTTTCTGCACTTTTGGTGTGTTGCAGCTGAGAGACAATGCACATCGCTGGTGGAGGGGTACTTCTCGTATCCTTCATGATAGTGGGGCTGTGATCACTTGGGAGAGCTTCTGTGAGGCGTTCAGACAGGATTATACCCCGGATTCCTTCTATAACAGCCGGGAGCGGGAGTTTGACAACTTGAAGCAGGGTAGCATGCGAGTGGCTGAGTATGCCCGATAGTTTTATAGGTATGGAGCACCTTCAAGACCTCAGTCCCAGATTCCGCAGCAGGCTCATGCGAACGCTTTGACGAGAGAGCAGGCTGAGGAGGCGCCTGGTATGATGATCGCAGGTACATGCTTTATCCTTGATTATCCTGCGAGAGTTCTATTTGACACTGGTGCATCACACTCTTTTATTTCTGAGTTGTTTGTTTGTGAGTATGGGTTGAGTTCTTCCCCATTGTGTGATGTTGTTTCCGTATCTACTCCTACTGGTGTGAACCTGTGGTCTCGTGAAGTGGTGTTGGATTGTGTGCTTTGATTTGATGAGCATATTTTGGTGTCCAATCTGATTGTTTTGGGAATCAGATATTTTGATTGCATCTTGGGAATGGATTTACTGTCTAGCTATAAGGCTATTGTTGACTGTTTTCATGGTGTGGTGAGATTTCACCCTGACTCAGGTGAGAAGTGGGAGTTCTATGGTGCTGATTCACGCTCGAAGATTCCACTGGTGTCCGCCATGGAGATGTTTAGCCTGCTATCGCTGGATAATGCTGGATTCATGATCTATGCGCTTTACGTTTCCCAAGAGTCACGGTTGGAGTTGAGCGACATTCCGATCGTCCGAGAGTTTCCCGACGTGTTTCAGATGAGATTCCTGGATTCCCTCCGAGACGTGAGATCGACTTCGGCATTGAGTTGGTGCCCGGTACCGCCCCGATTTCTAGAGCTCCTTACCGGTTGGCGACAACATAGTTGAAAGAGCTGAAGGATCATCAGACCGAGTATGTCGCCTTGGGGAGCTCCAATTCTTTTTGTGAAGAAGAAGGATGGATCTATGAGGATGTGCATGGATTTCCGGTAGTTGAATAAGGCAACGGTGAAGAACAAGTATCCTTTGCCAAGGATTGATGACTTGTTCGATCAGTTGCAAGGATCGGTCGGATACTCGAAGATTGATTTTCGCTCTGGTTATCATCAGTTGCAGATTAGAGACGCTGACATGGCGAAGACAGCATTTCGTACTCGATATGGGCATTATGAGTTTCTGGTCATGCCGTTTGGGTTGACGAATGCCCCAGCTGTTTTCTTGGATTTGATGAATCGCGTCTTTAGCGAGTACATCGATCGGTTTGTTATCGTCTTCATAGATGACATCCTAGTGTATTCGAGGAGCATGAGAGAGCATAAGGAGCATCTCAGACTGGTGTTGCAGAGATTGAGAGACTCGCAATTGTACGCCAAGTTCAGCAAGTGTGAATTCTGGCTTGATCGAATTATCTTTTTGGGTCATGTGATTTCGGCGCAAGGGATTTCGATGGATCCGAGTAATGTCGAAGCAGTTATTAACTGGGACAGACCTAGGAATGTTTCAGAGATCCGCAGCTTCTTGGGATTGGCTGGCTATTACAGGCGTTTTATCAAGAAGTTCTCTTCGATAGCCAGGCCTTTGACTCAGTTGACTCAGAAGGATAGGAAGTTCGTTTGGACTGATGAGTGCGAGTATAGTTTTCAGACGTTGAAGGAGAAGTTGACTACTGCTCCTGTTTTGGCTCTACCGTCTGGATCCGGAGGATTTGTTGTGTGCTCCGACGCTTCTCTCAATGGTTTAGGATGTGTTCTGATGCAGAACGGGTACATGATTGCCTATGCGTCTCGACAGTTGAAGCCTCACGAGACGAGGTACCCTGTTCATGATTTGGAGTTGGCTGCGATAGTGTTTGCCTTGAATATTTGGCGACATTATCTGTATGGTGAAGAATTTGTGGTGTATACCGACCACAAGAGCCTGAAATATATCTTCACACTGTCTGATCTGAATATAAGGCAACGATGATGGATGGAATTTCTCAAGGACTTTAACTGTGAGATTCAGTATCAGCCTAGGCGGATGAACTCAGTAGCAGATGCTTTGAGTAGGAAAACCCAGCCTGCGATTCTTTCATCTTTGAGTGTCTCTAAAGTCTATGAGCAGTTGAGTACTTCTGGTTGGCGTTTCCAGCCGGGTGATCAGTACTTTATGGTTTCTTCGATTCAAGTAGAACCGTAGATTGTGAGGTACATCAGGGAGGCGCAGAGGACTGATCCATATGTTCATGAGTTGAATATTAAAGCCCGAAGTGGTCAGTCTGATGATTTCTCTGTTTCGTCTGATGAGTGTCTGAGATTTCAAGGAAGATTTGTGGTTCCGAACTTGATCGATTTGAAAGAGACCATCATGAATGAAGCGCATTGTAGTCAGTACAGTGTGCAACTGGGCGAGAGAAAGATGTACCATGCCTTGAAATCTACTGGTGGGAAGGCATGAAGAGCGACATCTCTGGTTTTGTTGCTAGATGTCTGAATTGCCAGCAGGTCAAGGCTGAGAGAATGAGACCTGATGGATTGCTACAGAGTTTGGAGGTGCCCCGATGGAATTGGGAGCACATCGCCATGGATTTTGTGACTCATCTACCTCGATCGAGTAGGGGATGTGATGCGATTTGGGTGGTGATTGATAGACTTTCGAAGTCAGCCCATTTCATTCCATATGACGTGAGGTGTTCGATGAAGAAAATGGCAAAGCTGTATATCGACCATGTGGTTAGATTGCATGGAGTGCCTGTTTCGATAGTGTCTGACAGAGATCCAAGATTCACTTCTCGTTTTTGGAAGAGTCTGCAAGCAGCGATGGGTTCGAGATTGGCTATGAGTACAGCCTATCACCCACAGACAGATGGTCAGTCTGAGCGGACCATCCAGACTTTAGAGGATATGCTGCGAGCAGTTGTGATGGATTTCAGTGGTGGCTGGCAAGATTCTTTGTCATAACAGCTACCAGGTGACTATCGGGATGGCTCCATTTGAGGCGTTGTATGGTCGAAATGCAGATCTCCGATTTGTTAGGAAGAAGTTGGTGAGAAACAACTTTCTACCCCTGAGTTTGTGCAGCATATGAAGGATCAGATTGATTTGATTCGAAGTAGAATGAAGGCTGCACAAGATAGATTTACCAGCTATGCTAACCGAATACGTCGACCGTTAGAGTTTGAGGTTGGCGATATAGTATTTCTCAAAGTTTCTCCTTTCAAGAGCGTTATGCAATTCCGATTTAAAGGCAAATTAGCTCCTAGATATTCGTTGGTCCCTTTGAGATTGTTGAGCGGATTGGACAGTTGGCTTATCGATTGAGACTGCCTGTTGAGTTGGCAGCGATGCATGATGTCTTTCATGTGTCAATGTTGAGGAAATATGAGCCAGATCCTTCCCATGTGTTGAGAATCGACGAAGTCGAGCTGGATTCTGCCTTGAGCTATGTTGAATACCCAGTGCAGATTTTGGATTGGAAGGAGAAGCAGCTGAGGAACAAAGTGATTCCGTTGGTGATGGTCCGATGGAGCAAGCATGGCCGAGAAGAAGCTACCTGGGAGGTTGAAGAGAAGATGATACAGGATTGGCCTCATCTGTTTGAGCACTGATAGTGTAAATTCCAGGTAATTTCTAAGATTTGATTTGAGCTTGATTAGATGATTGTGTTTGATTATGATGTTTGATTGAATTTTCCCTGAGTTTGCCTTTGATTTCGAGGATGAAATCTCTTAAGGTGGGGAGAATGTGAGGAATCAGATTTTAGATTAGTGATTATTGAATTGATTTGGAATTAGTAGCGTTAATTTTGAGGGTTTTGCGAAATGAATCTGATTCCAGTAGAATTCAGCAGTTGCGCGAGTTGATGAAGTCTGTTATCAGCTGTTGGTGGCATAGGAGTAATACGCTGTCGTTTCATAGAACCAGACGTAGCGATAATATGAGGAAATCAGTTGTAGCGCATTTTAGATTTCTACTATAGCGAGTGAGTGATGCGTCGTCGTTTCGCTTTTCAGTAGTTGCATTTGAAGAGGTATCTGCTGGCAGCTGAGGCGCGGGTGCGAGGATTTATGAGAACGTGACACGTGTTGGTCAATTTTGGTGTTGACTGCTGAATTGTAGCGCTATCAGCTGTTGCGTTGTGAGGAATTGTCCCAGCTGAATGACCAGCTGCAGGTTTGAGGAACCAGTCGTGGGAGCAACGCGACATCGTTTTGATAAGTTGAAACGCAGCGTTTTGGTTTAACGCTTTGCGTCTGCTGGTTGTTTGGCAAGGAATCTGTTGTCAGCTTCTAGAGCGATGCGGTGTCGTTTTGATTAGTTTATGCGGCGTCGTTTTGATGTTCTTTTAAGAATACAACGTCTGATGGTTGCTGCTGGTTTCGTTGAGAGGAAGAGCTGATATCTGTTGTGAGCAACGGCTGGTGTCTGTTGTTAGATACCTACTGTTTCGATGTCTGCTGATTTTGGTGAGCAGCAGCTGGTGGATTGAGAGATATATAGATAAGTGTTGATCGACACTTAGAATTATTCTGAACTCGATATTTCTTATCTCCAATTTCAAACCCTCGTTCTAGCTACTGTTCACCGGAACGTTTCTTACCTAGAATTCTGTCGATTCCAGCCGTTGTTTTCGATGATTTTGGTGGTGCTGGGTTCCTTGTGAGTTGCTCTTCCGATTGTTACCCCGTTGAGACTGTCGAACGACCTTGGAGAGGATCGCGGAGTTGCTGGTTTCTTTGTGCAGTGGAATTTGATAGTTCTTCCACTGGTTTCAGCTTCTGGGTAAGGAATTCCTACTGTTCTAAGCTTAGTATGGACTGTTAGTACTTTGTTTAGAGGTAGAACCGGATTTGAGTTCTTGGCCGTAGGAAATTATGTATTGAAGTTCAGATTCGAGTTAGATATGAACTGAGTATGAGTTTCCTTAACAGATTTGAGATTCAGGATAGCTTCTGCCGTGGTTGAAGGAGCCAGGTGAAAGCTGGTTGGTGCTGGTTGGAATTTCCGTGCCTTGTTATATCTGTTGAGGTAGAAATCAGCCGTTGGAGGTACGAATTGAGCAGATTTAGCAGCTTTGAGCGTGAACATGGCTGTTATTGATGTTGTGAAATCTGTTGATATGCTTCTATGATTTACATGATACAGCTTGTGAATTGATTGAGTTTTACATTCTGTTTTCACGTATTGAATTGTATGCATTGTGTATTGAATATTGAATTGGCATACATGCATACATCTTGAGCCTGTTTGACATATTTATTGATGACCTGATTTGAGAGCTACGTTGAGACTGGCCGACTGATGAGTTGTGCCTGAAAAGTCCAACGCTATCATCGGAGTGGTGACCGACTGATTGGTTGTGTCTGAATACCACCGAGCTGTGATGGGCTGACGGGCTCTGAAGATCACGGACCGATGATTTCTCCGGTTGATACACCGTGCGTGGTATAGAGGCTCGACTGTGATGAATTGCCAGTTGATACACTGGTCTAGCTATCCGATCTTTGATAGCCCTCATGCATTTCATGGCATCGATTATAGCATGTTGCATGCTTAGCTGTTTTGATAGCTCTTCGTACTGAGGCTTGACCTCGTATTTCTTTTCCTGCTTTTGTGTTGTTCGGGTCTGTGTTACCCATTTCCAGGATCTTCAGGTAACCAAGCTGGACAGAGCGGAATGCCAGCTGGTCGATCCCCGTTTCCTTGAGTCCCAGTCTATTTTTACTATGTATTGAACCGGGGGATGCCCTGTGTTTTTATGTATTGGGGATCTGTATATGAATTGAGATTTTGTCGTTACCTGTTTTATATGAGTTTGAGTCAACTCGTATTTTGAGTATTGATATTTTGAATGTATGTTTTGAGTTCAGGCCCATATTATTTCGAAAAATTTTTAAGCCCTGTTTTACGCTTCCATTATTATGTGCTTATTTGTGCTCTAATCTTGTGAGATTAGCACGGGGCCTGACACCAAAAGAATGGTTTTATTCCTCAACTATTTATCTTTTCTATCTAGGATATGCAAGGGATACTCAACTTAACTCAACGTCTGATCTAGCTCAATCTCATCAGTTCTTAGCACATGAGACGGATCTGGCTCGTACTTCCTCAACATGGAAACATGAAAGACATCATGTAGAGAAGATAATTCTGGTGGCAACAACAGTTGATACGCCAAAGGGCCAATCCTCTCAACAATTTCATACGAACCAACATAACGAGGGGCTAACTTTCCCTTGCGTCCAAAGCGCATAACACTGCGAAACGGAGAAACTTTAAGGAAAACGAGATCACCAACCTGAAACTCTAGAGGTCGACGCCTCTTATTTTCATAGCTGGCTTGGCGTTCCTGGGCAGCTTTCACCCGCTGACGAATCAGATCCACATGATCTTTCATTTGCTGCACAAACTCTGGGGAAGACAACTGCTTCTCCCCCACTTCTTCCCAACATACTGGCGATCTGCACTTCCTGCCATACAAAGCCTCAAACGGCGCCATACCAATCGTCACTTGATAGCTGTTATTGTAGGTAACTCAACCAAAGAAAATGCGTCTTGCCAGCTACCACCAAAATCCATCACAACAGCTCTTAACATATCCTCCAACGTCTGGATAGTTCTCTCAGATTGACCATCTATCTGGGGGTGATATGCTGTACTCATAGCCAATCTGGTACCTAAAGCTGCTTGCAAACTCTTCCAAAACCTGGAAGTAAACCTTGGATCTCGGTCTGAAACGATCGAAACAGGCACACCATGCAATCTAACCACAAAATCCACGTACAGTTTCGCCATTTTCTTCAAAGAAAACGTCATTCCATAGGGAATGAAGTGTGCATACTTCGACAATCTATCGATAAAAACCCAAATCGCATCACAACCTCTGCTGGAACAAGGCAAATGCGTTACAAAATCCATCGCTATGTGCTCCCAATTCCATTGGGGCACTTCCAAACTCTGCAACAGACTACCAGGTCTCATCCTTCCAGCCTTAACTTGCTGACAATTCAAGCAACGAGCAACAAAACCAGAAACGTCACTCTTCAAACCAGCCCACCAGAAGTGCGGCTTCAATGCATGGTACATCTTCCGTGCACCAGGATGAACACTGTGTCTACTGCAGTGCGCTTCTCTAAGAATATCCTCCCGAAGATCTATCAAGTTGGGCACAACCAACCTATCACGGAAACACAAACAACCATCAGAAGAGACAGAATAGTCCTCAAGCTGGCCAGCCCTGACCTTCATCTTCATCTCGTGGATGGAAGGATCTGATCTTTGAGCCGCTCTAATGCTCGAAATGATCTGTGGCTCAACTTGAAAAGAAGAAACCACTACATACTCCTCAGCCGGGTAAAACCTCCAACCCGTAGTGCTAAGATGCTCACGGTCTTTAGAAACATACAACGACGCAAGCATATCTCCTTGAGCCTTCCCGCTCAACGCATCAGCCACTACATTAACTTTCCTAGGCTGGTACTTGATCTCACAATCAAAATCCTTCAGCAGCTCCATCCATCTATGTTGTCTCATATTCAAGTCAGGCTGCGAAAACAAATACTGCAAACTCTTGTGGTCCGTGTACACCACAAACCGCTCGCCATACAGATAATGGCGCCAAATCTTCAACGCAAAGACCACAGCTGCAAGCTCCAAATCATGAACTGGATAATGAGTCTCGTGCGGTTTCAACTGCCGCGAGGCATACGCAATGACCCGTCCATGCTGCATCAACACACAGCCCAATCCATTGAGCGAAGAATCAGAACACACAACGAAGCCACCTGAACCAGACGACAGAGCCAACACATGCGCAGTAGTTAATTTCTCCTTGAGCAATTGAAAAGCATTCTCGCATTGCTCAGTCCAAACGAAACGCTTGTCTTTCTGAGTCAACTGAGTCATCGGCCTAGCTATACTAGAGAAACGCTATATGAAACGACGGTAATAGCCAGCCAGACCCAAGAAACTACGAACCTCAGACACATTCATAGGTCGCTCCGAGTTCAAAACAGCATCAACCTTACTGGAATCCACAAAAATGCCATCCGCTGAAATCACATGACCCAGAAACACGACGTGATCCAACCAGAACTCGCACTTAGAAAACTTGGCATACAGTTGCGAGTCTCTCAACGTCTGAAGGACAACTCTCAAATGCTCCTTATGCTCCAAAGGAGTCTTCGAATACACCAATATGTCGTCAATGAACACTATCACAAACTGATCTATAAACTCGTGAAAGACTCGGTTCATAAAATCCATGAAGACTGCAGGAGCATTGGTCAATCCGAAAGGCATCACTAGAAACTCGAAATGCCCGTACCTAGTACGAAAAGCAGTCTTTGCAACATCTTGATCCCTAACTCTCAAATGATGATACCCTGAACGTAGATCGATCTTAGAATACACAGCATACCCTTGCAATTGGTCAAACAAGTCGCCGATCCTCGGCAACGGGTACTTATTCTTAACAGTAACTTTGTTCAGCTGACGGAAGTCAATGCACATTCTCATTGTGCCATCCTTCTTCTTGACAAACAAGATAGGCGCTCCCCACGGCGACATACTAGGTCTAATAAAACCTTTTTCCAGCAAATCATCCAACTTCACCTTGAGCTCTCTCAACTCAGCAGGCGCTAAAAGATATGGTGCACGCGAAATAGGAGCTGTGCCAGGCACCAACTCAATGCTAAAATCAATCTCCCTCTTTGGAGGAAAACCAAGAATCTCCTTCGGAAACACATCATGAAAATGATTCACCACTGG
This sequence comes from Dorcoceras hygrometricum, assembly GCA_001598015.1. Classification (NCBI taxonomy): domain Eukaryota; kingdom Viridiplantae; phylum Streptophyta; class Magnoliopsida; order Lamiales; family Gesneriaceae; genus Dorcoceras; species Dorcoceras hygrometricum. Next base: position 379,765 of record KQ988973.1, read on the forward strand.
AACGTCGCTGAGCTGCACATGCGAAGAAGAAGATGCATCCAACGCATAAATCATAAAACCCGCATTCTCCGTCGACAACAAGCTGAACAACTCCATCACTGAGACTATCGGAATCTTCGACTGGGAATCAACACCGTAGAAATTCCATTTCTCACCGAACTGAGGCCTAAAACGCGCGATCCCATGGAAACAATCCACGGAGGCCCTATAACTGGACAACACGTCCATTCCCACTATGCAGTCAAAATCCCACAACATCAAACGAAACAAATTCGCCACTAACACATGCTCACCAATCGTCAGAACGCCATTCAACAAAACCACTTGGGAGTACAAACTCGCACCGCAAGGAGTAGAAACAGACACAACATCGCGCAAAGGAAAGGTATGCAGACCATGCTCGACCACAAATGCATCAGAAATGAAAAAATGCGATGCGCCAGTGTCAAACAACACTCGTGCAGGAAAATCAAAGACAAGGCATGTACCTGAAATCACCCTGCTCGGCGTCTCCTCCGCTTGCTCCCTCGTAATGGCATTCACTTGAGCATGTTGGGGTCCAGAGAAATGCTGCTGAGACGACTGTCCGATACACGACGGACCAGGCAACTGGAATGGCCTAAACTGCGTCTCTCCAACTCTAGGTTGCGGAAACTGAGGGGAACGACCACTAGACGATCCTCCTCGACCCTGAGGTGGGGCTGTGGCTTGCTGCGATCCAGCTGACGGACACACCCTCGTGAAATGCCCATACTGACCACAGATATTACAAGAGCCCTGCACACCAACGCACTGAGTCGACGGATGCTTGCCTCCACAGAAGCCACAAAACTCGGCTCTAGAACCACTGCTACTAGAGCTACCAGAACCAGAAGAACCAGAGCCAGACTTCTTCTTAAACTGAGTCGGAACCTCTGGCGGCCAGACTGATGAGCCAACTGCTGCTGCTGCGGGGGTTGATGAGCTGACTGGGAAGACTGCGCTCCCTGAACAGCGGGACGACCACCCTGAGCACCCTGAGGCCTAGCACGCGGCCTCCGGTTCCGTAGACCTTCCTCGATGTCGATTGCACTATCCACAGCCTCTGCATAACTCTTTGGTTTGCTCGACTAAACAAAAGTATACAACTCTTCGTTCAAACCCTCAATAAACTTAGTCCTCTTGGCCCTCTCCCGGCCAGCAACATGCGGGACATACGCAAAAAGAGAAGAAAACAACCGAGCATACTCTCGCACAGACATCGTACCTTGCTCCAAACAATCGAACTCTCGCTCACGAGCATTCACATACGACTCCGGAACGTACTTCTGCTGAAAGGAAACACAAAAACTATCCCAAGAAATCTCCACACCGGTCTCCTCTAGCATCCTCGAAGCGCCACGCCACCAACTCTCCGCACTCTTCCTCAACTGGAAAGTCGCCAAACTCGACCGAAGCATATCACCGTACTGAACCCGATCGAACAAACCAGTGATGTGCCGTAGCCACGAATCCGAATCCTCGCTAGACTCATCACCGTTGAAAATCTGGGGACTCATCCTTTGGAATCTAGCCATCACAATCTCCATGCTCTGCACACGGGTTGTCAAGTTGTCAACATCATCCTCCACTCGCCTACCACGACCACGGGAAGGGAAACTACGCTGATCCTCGTTATGAACTCCAGACTCGTCCTGAAACGGCCCTCTACCTCTACCCCTACGTCTAGGCGGCATCTCTACGAAGGCACTAAACAGGATAAGGAAACACATAACAAGTATAGCATAGATATCTCATAACAAAAAAATATGCAGCACATAATCACATAGTCAAGCACAAGCAACACACAAACATTATGCCGAGACTCAAGTGTGATAAAAAAATCGAGCTTATCCCAGCTTAAGCTCTGATACCAAAAATGTCAGGCCTCGTGCTCACATCAGAGACAAAACACGCAAAACAAGCGGAAGCAACTAAAAAGTGGTTAAAATTTTTGCTTTTGGCCTGACAGAAAAGATAACATAATTTAAAATACAACAATACTCAAAATAATCCCAGTTTATAAATCTAAAACAGCATAAACAGCCAAGTAAAACAAATTTCCCAATGGCTGAATACAACACAAGTACTAAAAGACTGCCAGCTATATAGATCAAAGCATCAACCGGGACATCCCACCCAAAGTGATAGCAGTGCATACAAATACTATACATAACTGGGACACTCTATCTACCTCCTGGGGCACCTTCATCTAGGTCAAAGCTACGGCCAGCGGAATAACCTGGGAAACCTGAACAACAAACAAGCAAACAAACAAAACAGCCCCAGAGGGACCTTGGGGTCAAACCCCAGTACGGAGAGCAACTATAAAACAGCAATGAATAGCAAACGATATAATGCTAATGTTATGCATGAAGGACAATGCAACAGCCGAAGGATACAACCAAGGAAGGGAGCCAAGGAATTCAACAGCTGACAGCAAATTCTGCGAAGAATGGTGGCCACTGGTGTGTGTACAAGCATACGGGAATTACCCGCTCATCTTTACACCACACATGAATACCAGATTCAACAACAACTCAACATTGCCCAACCCATGAACTGTGGTAGTTAACCACTCGGCGCATGAGGTCTAACAGACCAGCAGGGAGATGAGAGTGCGGTATTACCGCTCGCCCTCGCATCCTGGTAAGAAAAACAGAGCAACAACATTTTTGAGCATGATCAGTAGTGGTATGCTCTGGGTTTGAAGATTGGGCTGGTGTTTGAACAGGTTGTTTTTGCTTCTTGTCATCAGGAGTATATTTGGGTAATTTGCCTGTAGCGAGGAAATGTCTCACCACGAGTTCATTACAGAGGTGAGTGCCATACTTGGCCCACCACTTGATTTTGTGAACACGAACCAATGAATAAGGCACTGGGTCAGGGTAGAGTTTTTGAAAATCAAAATCCCAGGCAAAAATCCATGGTACTTTGAATTGAGCATGAAATTTCAAAGGTTTTTGAAAATTGGGAAGGCAAGAATGTTCAGAAAAAATTTCTAAACCTTTTTTGACATCGGTTGGAAGAATAGTGGAGTCCGATCCCATGAGCTTCCACCACTCATAGAACCAAGTAGGAAAATTTGTATCACAACCAGAATGGAATGTGAAAAACCATGAATGTGAGAAAGGACGGAAATAAAACGTCCTAAACCAAGCAAGTTTGTAATCAAAGTAATTGTAATTTGGAGGTTCAAATTCGACCGAAAAGGGACGGGATTTGAAATTATTATTTGGCGGGGTAGAGGTGTCCCAAAGGGAGGAAGTGATGACTTGTTTGATGATGCATTTTGAATAGTGAATGTTATGTTTGGGATCTTTGTGGTGGACGATTTCCACAGAATTGGTGTCCACCAAGATGAGCTCATAAAAAGTTTGATCTTTGGTGGGTATGGTGGTATCCCAAAATTGAAAGTTATTGAAACGGCGACGCAGGTAATCCTGCTTTTTGATCTGTTGGGGTAATTCCATGAATGGAGCAAACCCAAGATTTTCGGGCCAGGGCTTATGAACATATTTATGGTCCTCATTTGTATCAGGTATTTGAGATATTTTGTCAGGGATTTGAGATGTAGTTTGAACCTGTTTGGAAGAAGAGGCCAGAACTGATTTATAAGGTAGTTCAGGGGCATTTTGAAGAGGGCTAAAACGATTAAAGTTCGATGTAAGAGGAGGAAATTGACCGGTTGGTCTTTGAGAAGGGGTTTTGGTAGGTGTTTGAGGGGAACAAAGAGGGACTAACTCTTTATGGGTTTGAGTTTTGGGTCTCTCTTAATCTTTGGCTGTTTGAATTTTCTGCCGTGGAGGGTTCATCTGCAAGAAAATTTGATTTACCTTGTAAAAATTCTCTGGTCAGGAAGTCAGGAAGAGAATTTTCTTCCCCTTTGATAAATTCTATGTCAAAATCAAAAACAGAAAGTATGGCTTGCCAGCGGGCAAAAATTTGTTTTGAAACAAGATTTTGAACGTCTTTGAAAATGACTTCCTTTGCAGATTTGCAATCGACACGTAAAAGAAAGTGTTTATTAAAAAGATCATCTTGAAATTTGGAGATACAAAGAACAATAGATAAAATTTCTTTTTTGATAGTATAATAATTTTTTTGAGGGCCAAGCCAGAGACCAGAATGAAATCTAACTAATTGTTCATGAGGTTCTAATCTCTGTTTGAGGATACCTCCATATCCTATGTCAGAGGCATCAGTTTCAACGATCATGAAAGCTGTGGGGTGAGGTATGCCTAAACAAGGTAATGTTTGGACTTTAGACTTAATGGTCTTGACTATACTTGTGTGGATGTCAGTCCATGGTGGGGGAGTTTTTTGAAGACGAGTGTATAAAGGTTGACAAAGTTGGCGTAAATTGGGGAAAAATTCGGCTATGTAATTAAGGCATCCTAAAAATCTTTGAAGTTGATTTTTGTCTTTAATTTGATTAGGGAATTTATCAGCAAATTGAATAACTCTTTGGATTGGTTTAATTAATCCTTTTGTAATATCATGTCCTAAAAACCGGATGGAAGTTTGGAATAATTTCATTTTCTTTTGGGAGAGCACAAGACCATTTTGTTTAATGATTTGAAGAAAATGCCGTAGATGTTTGAAATGGAGGTCTAAATTATCTGAGAATATGAGAATATCATCTATGTAAACAATACTGAAAGTGCTATAAGGATTGAATATGTCATTCATAATTCTTTGAAATTCAGAAGGAGCATTTTTTAGTCCAAAAGGCATTACATTCCATTCGTAATGACCAAAAGGAACTGTGAAAGCTGTTTTGTAACGATCTGCTTCATCAATTTGTATTTGCCAGAAACCAGATTTGAGATCAAATTTGGAGAATATTTTGGCAGAATGTAATCTATTGATTAAATCTCTTTTATTTGGTATTGGATATCTAATCCATTGAAGGACTTTGTTCAGAGGTTTATAATTGATGACTAATCGTGGAACTCCACGTTCTAGTTCTGCTTGTTTTACTACGTAAAAGGCAGAACAACTCCATGGTGATTTTGAAGGTCGGATTAGTTTTTTAGATAAGAGGTCTTGAATTTCTTTTTGGCAGTGGTGTAGAAATTCTTGATTCATTTGGATGGGTCGAGCTTTTGTGGGGATGTTTCTTTCATTGAAATCCTTTTCATAAGGAAGAGTTACTATATGACTTTTGCGTTCCCAAAAGGCATTTGGAAGTTCACTGCATATTTGATTTGTTATAAAATGTTCTATGTCAGTGATTTTTTGTTTGATATTAGAATCAAGTAACTGGTCTTCAATTTTGAGGTAAGGAAGTTCTTCTTTTAAAGAATGAAGATGTAGTTTTTTGTGGTGTATGATATTTATTTGTTTAAAGATTGAGGAATGTTGTAATAATAATATTTCTTTTTGTTTGACAGGGGTTATGAAAGGGAAAAGAATATGACGACCGTGAATTTTGGTGAACACACCTTTATCATTTACTTGAAAGGGATATATTTGTGTGAGGAAGGGAGTGCCAAGAATCATATCTTGTGATATGTCACGGACTAAAGTGAACACATTTTTGAAGCAGTAACCATTATTACAGATGTGAGCATTTGATAGTTTATATCGTATGTCAAGAGGTTTTGAATTTGCAGTATAAAGTTTTTCGGTTGTCTTTTCATAGTATTTGGAAGGAATTACGCCTTCGCGTAAAACATTATGATCTGCCCCGGAGTCAACAAGGGCTATAAGAGTGATTTTGAAATTATTGATAACAAGATCTATGTTGATATACCATTTCTGGAATTCAATTTTTTGTATAGAGTTGATGAAATTACTTGGGGAAGTTTTATTAAGGGGATCTAGGTTGATTTCATCAATATTTTGGGGTGGTGGTTGGGTTGAGCTTATGAGTAATAATTTTGTTTCCAATTCCAAATCTTTTTCTTGTAACGAAAAAAGATCTTTTCGAAGTTGATTAACCTGTTTTTTAAGCAGATTGATTTCTGTTTGTAAATCTTTTGTAGTAATTTGTTTGAGAATACTCTGTTGGGGATATTTATCAAACAAAGTGCTTAGACTGAAGTGTTCTTTGACAGGATCACGTTTGGAACTTGATTCTTCTATTATTAAGTCTTTTAACTTATTAAGATATTGTTTTTGAAGTTCTTGATCTGGGATTTGTTGAACTAAATCAAGAATTGCTTCTCTTTTATCTTTTGAAATGACACATAAATGACAGATACCTTTTGAAGGTTGGTCATTTTCAGATTCGGTTTCATCCTTTGTTGAAGTACTAGTATCACTGGGAATATCATCGAGTAATTCATTAATTTTTTGTTTGTTATATTTTTTATGAGTTTTCTTTGGTTTCCTAGTACAATTATTTGAAGTATGTCCTGGTTGGTTACAATTCCAACATTTTAATGTATTTGGTTTTGTATGAGGTGTTTTATGTTTACGGAATCTTGGATTAGTAAATATTTTGTGGCCGACAGCATCTTCAAAAGTCCATAGAAATGATCAAAAGACGACAAACAACAGCTCAAAAGTTATGCCAACTTGCAAGACAAGTCAAAAGAAATCAATTTTATCGTACAAGCCATCTCAAAAGAAGAGTATCATGGAAGCCAGCTGTTGGATTCCATTGAAAGTTTTCAATGTATTTTCATTATAAATAGAGAGTTGTTGTAATTCATAAGCAGAGTGAATTTAGTTCAGTTTCTAAATCTTGTATCTGCTTTCTTCATCTGCTACAGCTTTCTGCAAATTTCAATTGTAAGATTTTAAAAGTTTCAATTCAAGTTTCTATCTTCTGTTTTCATTCTGTGTTTCAGTTTTATTTATGATCCTATCTTTTTTGGTATCAGAGCCATGAACCTTAATGAATTTAGAAACTCTACATCTACGAGTTATTAAGACTATCATAGATAATCTCTCAACCTTGTGTCTAGGTGGTTGGAATTATGTTGGTAAGCTGTGATTCCGTTGGTAAGCCTGTGTTGGTGTTCCCGGTCTGCGTTCCCATACTACCACACTAAACCATAAGTGTTAGGATTAATCTATCCTAGTCAAGATGGCTTTAAGATTAAGAAATCTACTTTCATTAGGATCTACCTCTAGATCCCAGAACATAGTTCAAAGTACAGAAACTCATATGCCTATAGATTACTCAAACTGGACTATTCCAGAAGAACAAATAGAGAATATATACAAAATAAGTTTTACAGATTTCAAAACTGCCTTTTCTGTCAAAACTCATGAAGAAACCTTATCTATACAGGAAGATTCTCAAAGTATAGCTCTCTTAAATAATACCACAATTCAAAAATATATTCAAAAGAATTATCGATATCTACACTTTGGTTTAATCCAAATTGCTATTAAACCATTAGTTCATATAGGAGTTGATACTCCAATTTATTTAGCTCTTCGTGATAAACGTCTTAAAAGATATCAAACATCTCTTTTATCAATGATACAAACTAATATCTGTAATGGACCTATTACTTTAATTGTTCACCAAACTTCTCTGTTGATCTTACGGATCCAATGATTTTAGAAAATAATACCTACAATTCAAAAATATATTCAAAAGAATTATCGATATCTACACTTTGGTTTAATCCAAATTGCTATTAAACCATTAGTTCATATAGGAGTTGATACTCCAATTTATTTAGCTCTTCGTGATAAACGTCTTAAAAGATATCAAACATCTCTTTTATCAATGATACAAACTAATATCTGTAATGGACCTATTTACTTTAATTGTTCACCAAACTTCTCTGTTGATCTTACGGATCCAATGATTTTAGATTCTTTAATCTTGGATGTTCATATCCAGGGAGATGAATTTCATCCCTGTAAAAACTTTGCTATAATTTACAGAGTCTATTTTAGACTTCTGTCCTCTCAACTTAATCCCAAATATAACAGACTACCTTCTTCGAAAGAAGAAACAGTTCTGTTACAAATAGATGCTGAACGACCTACGGTCTTCACTCCGAAAAGATTAAAATGGAATGAAATAACCATTCCACAACAATTCATAATTAACACTCCCCAAATACCTCGAAATCTAGAACGTCGAGATATTTCTCAAATAGTTGAAGAAGAAGATGGTAAAATAACGATTAAATTTAATACACCTAAACAAACTACTCCAATTTTACGCCGATCTCGATCCCGACATTCATTCTCAACTTTCTCTAAGTCTACTTCAAAATATGATTTTGTAACACCTATTCCAAAACCTAGATCCGGCCCTTCATCACCTCAAAATTATTCCCCTCCAACATCTCCTTCAATCTCTAGTATGGTCATGATGATCACCTCTGACAAAGAATTTACTCCAGATTTCGATTATTTAACTAAAGAAAGGCAAGATAAATTTCATAATCATAAACAACAATGGTATGACAAACTAGATCATAATGTTAAACAAAATATTCATCAGGAATGGATTACAAAGATGAAAAAGATAAAATCAAATATCCCTTTTTATACATTTTTAACCATATTTCTATCTGCCGAAGGTTTTAATGATTTCCAAACCAAATCTGTTATACAAGTCAATACTACCCTTCATAAAAAATGGACCCTCAGTACTAATGAAATTATTACTGCTATTCATCCACCCCTCCAATCATTACAATTGCATACTGTCAAAGGCGATGTCACTGCTGATCCTTTTAAGCGAGGTCGCAATGATAAAGAACCTGTCAATGTTGACGATATCAATAAAATTTTTCAACAGAATAATTACTCTAACCAAATCCTTAAAACTATAGCCAATCAAGTAGACCATATCTCCAATAACTTAACCCCAGCAAAACCATCAATCTTTAATGATACCACAGCAAAACCTTTTTTCCAATCAAAACCTCTTCCTATTACAAAAGACAAACAAATAAGCTTCAACACTAATACTGATTTCCTTTTAAATAAAATCTCTACAAAATTATCAGAAATTGGAACATCAGGAAGTAAAATTAATTGTGTTGAAACTAATAAAGCTACTAATACTGATTCCGAACCTTCAAACACTTCTCAGTCTAATTCAGAATCAGACGAAGAAGTCAATATGCTTGAAAATCCTTTTACAGATGACGAAGCTCATATTAATAAGATATTTAGACGAAGACAATTCAACAATAATTATCCTAATACCTCTCGTAATTACTATCCACGGCCTACGCCAGTTGATATTGGTTACGAAGAACGCAATCAATTTAAAAGCACAAAATATGATGGCCAATCCATAGTTGAATGGAATATCGATGGCAAATCCGAATATGAGATCCTCAACACATTACAAGAAATGGGCATGGCTAGAGCCGCCTATAAAATCAAAGGCCAAGATGAAGAAACAGCCACACTCCTAATTATTCAAGGATTTACCGGCCAACTGCGAAATTGGTGGGATAAAGCCTTATCCCTCGACGCAAAATTGAATATTCTCAATCATACAATTCAGAATGAAGATGATAATGGTGTCATCACTGAACAAAATAATTCCTGTGAAATTTTAATAGTTACTATCTCCATGTACTTTATCGGAAATCCAAATGAAGAATTTAATTCTTCCAAAATAATTTTGACAAACCTCAAATGTCCTTCTTTATCCGACTATCGTTGGTATAAAGATGTTTTCCTAACTCAAGTTCTCCGCCGAGAAGACTCTAATATGTCTTTTTGGAAAGAACGTTTCATCATGGGATTACCTCGTCTCTTCGGAGAACGAATAATTCATAAATTAAAAACAGCCGTTGGCAGTGAAGATATTCCTTTTGGAGACATGACTTTCGGTCAACTGTTTGCCTTCATCAAAAAAGAAGGTTTATCCTTATGTTCTGAACTCAAACTTCAAGCCAAATATAGATCCGACCGAACAACGACTCGTAAGGAGTTGGGCAGTTTCTGTTCGATGTTCGGCTTAATGAACATAGATCCTCCTTCTATTCGAAGGAAGAAGAAACAAAGCCGTTGGCAGTGAAGATATTCCTTTTGGAGACATGACTTTCGGTCAACTGTTTGCCTTCATCAAAAAAGAAGGTTTATCCTTATGTTCTGAACTCAAACTTCAAGCCAAATATAGATCCGACCGAACAACGACTCGTAAGGAGTTGGGCAGTTTCTGTTCGATGTTCGGCTTAATGAACATAGATCCTCCTTCTATTCGAAGGAAGAAGAAACAAAAAACTTTTCGATCATATGATAGAACATCCAAATTTACTAATCCAAGATTCCGTAAACATAAAACACCTCATACAAAACCAAATACATTAAAATGTTGGAATTGTAACCAACCAGGACATACTTCAAATAATTGTACTAGGAAACCAAAGAAAACTCATAAAAAATATAACAAACAAAAAATTAATGAATTACTCGATGATATTCCCAGTGATACTAGTACTTCAACAAAGGATGAAACCGAATCTGAAAATGACCAACCTTCAAAAGGTATCTGTCATTTATGTGTCATTTCAAAAGATAAAAGAGAAGCAATTCTTGATTTAGTTCAACAAATCCCAGATCAAGAACTTCAAAAACAATATCTTAATAAGTTAAAAGACTTAATAATAGAAGAATCAAGTTCCAAACGTGATCCTGTCAAAGAACACTTCAGTCTAAGCACTTTGTTTGATAAATATCCCCAACAGAGTATTCTCAAACAAATTACTACAAAAGATTTACAAACAGAAATCAATCTGCTTAAAAAACAGGTTAATCAACTTCGAAAAGATCTTTTGTCCGTGACATATCACAAGATATGATTCTCGGCACTCCTTTCCTCACCCAAATATATCCTTTTCAAGTAAATGATAAAGGTGTGTTCACCAAAATTCACGGTCGACATATCCTTTTCCCTTTCATAACCCCTGTCAAACAAAAAGAAATATTATTATTTCAACATTCTTCAATATTTAAACAAATAAATATCATACACCACAAAAATTTACATCTTCATTCTTTAAAAGAAGAACTTCCTTACCTCAAAATTGATGAACAGTTACTTGTTCCTCATATCAAACAAAGAATCGCTGACATAGAACATTTTATAACAAATCAGATATGTAGCGAACTTCCAAATGCCTTTTGGGAACGCAAAAGTCATATCGTGACTCTTCCTTATGAAAAGGATTTCAATGAAAGACACATCCCCACAAAAGCTAGACCCATTCAAATGAATCAAGAATTTCTACACCACTGCCAAAAAGAAATTCAAGATCTCTTATCTAAAAAACTAATCAGACCTTCAAAATCGCCATGGAGTTGTTCTGCCTTTTACGTAGTAAAACAAGCAGAACTTGAACGTGGAGTTCCACGACTGGTCATCAATTACAAACCTCTGAACAAGGTCCTTCAATGGATTAGATATCCAATCCCAAACAAGAGAGATTTAATCAATAGATTACATTCTGCCAAAATATTCTCCAAATTTGATCTCAAATCTGGTTTCTGGCAAATACAAATTGCTGAAGCAGATCGTTACAAAACAGCTTTCACAGTTCCTTTTGGCCATTATGAATGGAACGTAATGCCCTTTGGTCTAAAAAATGCTCCTTCTGAATTTCAAAGAATTATGAATGACATATTCAATCCTTATAGCACTTTCAGTATTGTTTACATAGATGATATTCTCATATTCTCAGATAATTTAGACCTCCATTTCAAACATCTACGGCATTTTCTTCAAATCATTAAACAAAATGGTCTTGTGCTCTCCCAAAAGAAAATGAAATTATTCCAAACTTCCATCCGGTTTTTAGGACATGATATTACAAAAGGATTAATTAAACCAATCCAAAGAGTTATTCAATTTGCTGATAAATTCCCTAATCAAATTAAAGACAAAAATCAACTTCAAAGATTTTTAGGATGCCTTAATTACATAGCCGAATTTTTCCCCAATTTACGCCAACTTTGTCAACCTTTATACACTCGTCTTCAAAAAACTCCCCCACCATGGACTGACATCCACACAAGTATAGTCAAGACCATTAAGTCTAAAGTCCAAACATTACCTTGTTTAGGCATACCTCACCCCACAGCTTTCATGATCGTTGAAACTGATGCCTCTGACATAGGATATGGAGGTATCCTCAAACAGAGATTAGAACCTCATGAACAATTAGTTAGATTTCATTCTGGTCTCTGGCTTGGCCCTCAAAAAAATTATTCTACTATCAAAAAAGAAATTTTATCTATTGTTCTTTGTATCTCCAAATTTCAAGATGATCTTTTTAATGAAAACTTTCAATGGAATCCAACAGCTGGCTTCCATGATACTCTTCTTTTGAGATGGCTTGTACGATAAAATTGATTTCTTTTGACTTGTCTTGCAAGTTGGCATAACTTTTGTACAACAGCTGAAATGGAAATGATAGTGCGTATGCAATGCAACAGCTAAACAGCATATAAACAATAAGCAATGCACACACAACAAACAACATAATATCCATGCCAATTCCAGCCGTAATGGAAGCTCAACATCCGTACCTCACCAGCTCCTGATCTACAATTACCACACACTGCTGCTACAACGGAGTCCGAGCAACACAGATCTGTCACCTGGTAAATCAACACAAGCTACTGCTCAAAAGCCGAAACACAAAAACAACAGCAACTGGGAGCTACAACTCCACCAGCGCTTATCTACCTTCCTAACTCAACGGAAAGCTCTAACAAAGCTTAAAGGTAGAATTCTCACTTACCCCAACGAACTACCGGCATGGAAGGGAACGCTTAAGCTAGCAAACTACACAAGGGAGATGTCTTACCGATCCTGCGATCCTCTTCCAGCTCCTCCAAAGCCTTCTAAAGAGGTATAGAACGAAGCGCCTTAGCGAAAGGAGTCCAACGCTATCACTCTCACTCTCGTCGGAGTTATCTACCATCGAAAATTAGGATGGATAAGGTTACTGTGAACAGTAAATAGGGTTCGCGACAAGATATGGAAACGAAGGAAATATTTCTAAGTGTCCGGGAAACAAATAATAGAGAACAGCATCTAAGTCCTCTATTAAATACACCACCCAACAGCTGACAGATGAAGAAACAGATTCCACCGACAAAATCAGTCGTCACAACTATATATCCCCAACCAGCAGCTGAAATCACGCATCAGCTTTTGCCTATCGCTAATATAACAACCAGCAGTTGAATCTTTCAAACAACGCTAAGACTAAACGGCGTCGCACCAACTTAACCAAACAACGTCGCAGAGGAACATGTCACCTCGCTACCAACAGCTGATCCACAAACCAGCGGCTGAGTAAAACAACGCACCAAATCTCTCAACAGCTGATGTCTATCACAACCAACAGCTGTACAAAGCGTTCCACTCAAAACGCTGTCGTGTTAACTAATCCAAACGATGTAGTTTCGATACACGTTAATAAACACGCTAGAGAAACCAACAGCTGGTTCCTGCTCACAAAACGCCATCGCTTCAGAGTCCCTTAGCGCTCTCTGCTGATCATCGCAACTAAAATACCAACAGCTGATCACTCGCAACAGCTGGTCTCTTGCAACAGCTGGATACGCGCTAATACACCAACGACTGAAATCTAACGAAGTACTGCTGCTCCAATTGATTCCTACTGCTACTACTGGGACGCACATCTAAATAAAATATCACCAACGATTGACTCAACAGCTGGTACTCAAACAAACGTATCCCATGCAACGTCTGATATCTTTCTAACTGTTGATTACAACACTTAGGCAAATTCGATGTCTACGCCAAGCACATCGACCAACAGCTGTTCCAAACCCGATCAACACCTGATTGTGAAAACACAGGTCTCACAATTCTGATCTGTAGAAACAGATCCAACAATCTCCCCCTTTTTATTTACACAAAATCCCGAGGGATTGAATGATTTGTGACTTATGATGATGTATTATGAGCCTATGGATCCATGTGTGATATCATGGTGATGTGGCAGCTTATGGATCCTCGTGTGATATCGGGGTGAAGTGGCAACTTATGAGCTTATGGATCCATGTGTGATATCATGGTGAAGTGGCAGCCTATGGATCCTCGTGTGATATTGTGGTGAAGTGGCAACATATAGGTGTGACATATAGGGATCCTCTGTGATATCAGGGTGAACCACACCGCCACGTATGTTGGTTTATAGATTGATCAATCGATTTCAGTCACACTTCAGGATACGACTCATATGTTTTTCATGTTACGTTATGCCATGACTTATATGTTATATGATACGTTATGATATGAAATGTATGAAGCAAGGTTTTAAGATCATGCACGCATTCATGTCTTGACGTTATTTTACTACAAGTATGTGCTTGCATGCAATTTTATTAGTATGTACTTTGTTATGATATACGATAGAGCATGCTTAGGATCACTAGGTTTAAATGGTGCAGGTGATGGCCCTGCTGTTGAGTTTACATCGACTGGCGGTGAAGACATCTGAGCGCCTGTTGCAGCAGTACCCCTTGACCGCAGCGGTGTTATTTTGAGTTGATACAGTGGATGTTGGTTTTAAACACGTTTACTTTCAGTATTTTGACGTAGTTGAATTTATTTTATTTTTATACAGTATGGTTGTTTACCATTTTAATATATTTCTTTATTTATGCTCAAAGTATTTATTTAGAAAATGATTTAGAAATGCTTTTAAAGGGAACGGCCACACTTTAAGTTTAAGTATTCCGCACATGTAAAAAAAATTCTAGAGTCTGGTCGTTTGAAAAATGTCCAGGCTGCCCACACCTATGACAAGGACCTTGAACTCCACGGCATTGCGAAGTCATATGGCGACCTCCGAAATGACCACACGACACACTTCCAGAGCCAATACCACCAGAGCTAATAGAACCAGACCATATATTCGATCGTCTCTTGAAATACTTTCCTCGAGGCTTAAACCCCTGGCGATATGACTGCTGCGAAGTCTGAGGAGGTTGAAACGATGGCATTGCATCAGGAACAGGTTTAAAAGTGCATCCAGCTATCGGCTGAACCTGATTCTGCACTTCCAACAGACTCTCCTCAATGTTCACCGCCCTATCCACCGCCTCAGCATGAGTCGCAGGAGAACCAGCTAACACCATAAGGAACAAATCAGGCCTCAACCCTCTCATAAACTTGTTCCTATTCGTCCTCTCCTGGTTAGCAACATGGGTAACATACGACAGAAGCGACGAAAACTGTCGAGCATACTCAGCTACTCTCATGTTCCCTTGCTTCAGATTATCAAACTCCTGCTCACGGTTATTGTAGTAGGACTCAGGGGTATACTCCTGTCGAAAATCTGCACATAAGCTCTCCCAATAAATCAAAGTACCACTCTCTCTCATGACTCGGGAAGTACCTTTCCACCAGCATTGAGCATGATCCCTCAAATACAAGACGACCAACTTCAATATCCTCTCCTGAGAGTACTCCACCATGTCAAACAATTCCTCCATGTGTTCCAACCAGCCTTCAGCCATCAAACCACTCTCGGAGCCATTGAACGGAGGGGGATTCATCCACTGGAACATAGCTAGAACTAGCTCCATCTCGCCAATCTGCCTAGTCACAACTTCCACCTCAACCTTGGCTTGTCTAGTCCAACGATGCAAAGGCACACTCTGCTGCTCAACATCCTCATCGCTGCCTGGGGCTATGGACTCCCTAACTACCTGCCTAACTGTTCTAATCCTACCTCTCCTCGATGGCATCATTCAAAACTCAGAGGTAAGAACCAAAATAGATAAACCACAGAGGCAGATAATCAAAGTCACAGAGTCAATCACAAATAAAAACTCAAACTCTATGCGCAGACTCGAGTGTGATGGAAAATAAATCGAGTTATCCCAATTTAAGCTGTGATATCAAAATGTTAGGCCCGGTGCACTAAATCATCGATTAATTACTCAATTAACCACAATTATGTGGAAGCATTAAATTAGGGCTAAAAATTTTCGTTTTGGGCCTGAACAGAAATCATATCTTAAAAATACTTTTTGTGACGCCCAAACTCATGGGAATCAACGGAATGGAGTAATTGGAAAATCAAAAGGAATAGAAGGACTAAATGGGAAAAGATGTACGTTGTATTCCCTTACAAAAACTGAACGTAAACAGTTGGCGACAAAAGTGAACAGTAGAAACAGATTGGTATATAAGAACTTCAGATTTCGATTACGAAAGTCGATATTACAACTAATGGAACTCTATATGAATTCTCCATGTTGTAATGGATCTTAATACAGTTTGAAAAAAGATCAAAAACAACAACTGCTGGCTTTGAGGAAACGTTGGCCTTCGACAAACACGCAGCCCTCAAAAATGGTTCAGCTCGCGCCACCCGCCTGCCCCTGAGCTGCCTAACCTGCATAGAGAAAACTAGTGAGCCTAGGGGCTCAATAATTAAAAATTTGCAGGCAGAACTGAATCTCAATACATAAATTAAAGGAAGTCATCTGGACTTAAATCTTGCTACTAAAAGACAGATCGGTACATCAGATCCGAATCACTTTATACTGAGTGACTTATGGTCTAGAGGCTCTCTGGTGGTCCTGGTGCATGAAGCATGTTATCTGAATTCAGTAACTCTCTGTGAAGGGATTACAGTACTTCCATAATCCTCGTCCTTTCTGTGAAGGGATTATAGTTATACCATAATCCTGTCCCTTCCTGATTGACCGGGTCCTCTATGCCATAAGTCCTTAAAACTGAAACTTTACTTCCTTTACTTTAAAATTGCTATTATACTTTGATCTTGATCGAAGATCGATCGCTGAAAACTGGATGATTCACTGCTATGAAACTCTTTTTTTTCTTTAAAAACAACTTCACTGAGTGTACAGCTGAGCTACGAGCTGATGATAGCAGAAACCAGCTCTGGAGAATGAAAACATCTTTGGCTAAAGGAAATCGATCGTAAGTGTAAAGGACAACTTTTGCTACACAAAACAGATCTCGGGTGTGAAGCTCATCTTTGGCTAAAGAAAATAGCTTACGAATAGGGAAAACATATATGATTCTACGAAAAACAGCTTATGCGTAGTAAAACAGATTTGGTTCTAAGGAAATAACTTACGCGTAGTCGAAATGTAACATAAGCTTCGTAAGAAGAATTTCAGTTGGAAGGTCACTCAGATTTGAGAAACCCAAATCAGTTAGCAACGTATCACATAGGCCGGCGAAGAACATATGCCAAATATGCATAAAACGAGGGTACTGCACCAGCTTAGACAGTCTCTAAATAGACTAGCTCAGCTTATTCGATCAGAACATAGTTCCGATCAAACCAGCACCGCCTATCAGTTCGGAGTCGATGTCCATTACTTTTACAGCACACGAGAAAACAAGAACTTCTATTGGTTTATCTTATCTGGAAATCTTACAACTCAGTAATTTTTTAAAACACAACTGCTTGTTAAAAGATAACTGGTGAGTTTCCTCAAAAACTTAAAACATCAAAGCAGTGAACCTTAGCTTAAACATGAACAACTGAACTGAAACTGAAACATGCAACAGGCAAGCATACAACAGAAAACAAACGAAGCAATATATGTTTTTCAGATGCAGCAAGAATCAATTTTTACTTGCCTGAACTGAGGATAAAGACGAACAGATGGACTTGGCTGAAAATCTCCTCAAGCACACGTTGCGAGCCTTTGAATATTTTGAGAGAGCTAAAAGGTTTTCTTGTAAACAAAATGAACTCTTAAACTCACATAGAAAATCATATATGGGAGTAGTTTTGTAGTAGGTGAAAGGTACAATGATTAGGCATGGTTAGCTTACCAAATCCTTGCAAAATTAATAAAAACTCCCAACTACTATTTTAAATTTGTAAATTTGCTACCCTATTTTATAAACCCAATTAGTCAGGCCCCGTGCTAATTACTCAAGATAATAGCACAATTAAGAGTTACTACCGGACTTTGTTCAAACAGCAGGATTCGTGCAACCAGATTTCTGGCTTCGTTCAGTTCACGTAAAATCAAACATTGAAGGTAAGTGGGCTTTTGCTAATATGTATTTCATTGGCTATATTATATATATTCATTTCGAGAGTTCATTTTCTTCGTCTACTGTTCGAGCACCTTTGGTTCAGATTGGTTTATCTCATTCAAACTCCGTTCGCACTGATTTTTGCTTTCGTTATATGGGTCTACGAAATATTTCGGCTTTCTGGGTTACTGTGTGTAACCACATGGCCTCGACCCCTTAGAGGAGTAAAACTTAGGGACTGATCAGTAAACCATAGACACGATTCTGTCGTTATATGGGTTTACGGAATATTCCGCACTCTGGGTTACTTGGTGTAACCACATGGCCTCGACCCCTTAGAGGAGTAAAACTTAGGGATTGATCAGTAAACCATAGACACGAAGTTATTATCAGTGCTATTCTGTCAAGCTCTGTCATGCTCTATCATGTTTTGTCATGTTCTGTTATGATCCGTTATGCTCTGTCATGCTCTGTTCCGAATTTTGGTAAATATGTATATATATTTGTTGTTTTGTTCGGATGGTATCCCCCACTTGCTGAGTGTTTCCCCAAACACTCACCCCTTACTTCTCCACCCAGATAAGAATGAAGAGCAGGTATAAGAAGAAGAACAAGATCAGTTCTGGGGCTGGTGAAGATTCAGATTTTTGTTTAATTATGTATTTTATTCGCTTCCGCATTTCTGTTATTTAAATTTTAGTTTCAGATGTAAAAACGATTATTTTTCGATTATTAATAGACTGGTTTGAGCTACGCTATGATGGCTTAATGTTTTACAATTTTTATAATTGTTTAATATTGCCGATGTCATGAGTCTTGGTCTCGGGGCGTGACATTTTAGTGGTATCAGAGCTCACCAGGTTCATAATCCAGTTGGGAAACCAAATCGGTTAGTATCTTCTGTTTATGGATTTACCTCACGACTTTATAGTTTGGAAATATCCTCAGACTTTTAGGAAATGGCCCCCTCTGCTCCTCGTACTCGTGCTGCGGCTGCCCTCCGCATGAAACAAATCACCCTCGATAACCAAGACCGTGCAATTAGGCACCTTAGAGCCCAGTTAGCCACTGAGAGACGAGGATTAGCCGTCACGAAGAAGGAACTTAAGGAAACGCAAGTAGCCTTAGAAGCCTCACATAAGGTCATTGCCGGACTGACTGAGATAGGACTGAGCATGTCCAAAAAGATTGAGAAGATGAAAGTTAAGAAACAATTAGTTAAAGCAAACCATTTGGAGTGCCACCAGAAGTTCCAGGCTCGTATCCACGAAGCCGAAGACTCAATGCAAGCTCAACACTTGCTCATCGAGGCCCTAGTGGATGAGAAGGATAGCCTGCTCCAAACCATCCACGATCTCCAAGAAGCCAACAATGCCCCTGCCCCATTCGATGGTGATTGGGAGGAAGAACCGGAAGAAGAACCGGAAGAGATTGAGGATATTCCTCTGGGCGAGGGAGAGATAGACGATAAATAGGATATAATTTAGCTTTGTATTCAATTCATCTTTCTATTCGAATAAATTGCTTAGCCTTAAAAATATCTTAGTCTCGACCTTTCACAGTTATAAACCGCCATTCTTAATAAGGACTCCCTATGACAGAATATGGCAGGCGATCGTAGAAGCGACAGGAACAATGGAGGCGAAGGGCCCTCACACAACGGAACAGGTCTTAGCAGAAAAGACCTAATGGCAATAGTTACAATGGTTGCCACAACGCTTCAAGGGCTGGTTGGTCCCAACCACAACCAAGATCCACCTCCTCCCCCTCCAACCCGTGGGACGAAGTTCTATTACGAATCCCTACGTAAGAACAAAGCCCCCACCTTTGATGGAAGCCACGACCCAGAAGTTGCTCAGACCTGGATGAAGAACATCGAGACGCAGCTTCGACTCCTGGAAGTCCCAGACGCAGTCAAAGTGGATGTGGTAACACCACTCCTCGACAGTAAAGCTGGGAAATGGTGGGAAGCTGTTGAGCCCACCATGACTGCCAATGGACAAGCTATGACGTGGCAGAGGTTTCGAGAAGCATTCTTGAAACAGTACTTTCCCATGGAAGTACGAATGCAGAGGCTCAGCGAGTTTGAGACCTTCACTCAGACCGCAGACATGTCGGTTGTAGAGTATACCTCCAAGTTCAATTCGTTGGGCACCTATGTCCCATTGATTATGGCGGACAACACTCTAAAAATGCACCGATACAAGAAGGGTCTGAACAGCCGGATTCAGTCAGCCCTTGCGGTCTACCAAGCCACGAGCCTCGAGGACTTAATGGGTGCGGCAATTCGGGCAGAGAAGGACATAAAGAGGCGGGAAGCTGACAATAAAAACAAATGCCCCCTCAATGTTCAGACTTCTCACGGTGGGCCTAAGAGCAAGCGGCCCAACTTCAACAACCGTGGCTCGGCACCTGCACCAAGTAGCCAGACGTTACCAATCTGCTCCTCCTGTGGCTATCGGCATAGCGGAGACTGTCGCAAGAAGAGCGGTGCATGCTTCAAGTGTGGAAAGATGGACCACCGGATTGCGAATTGTCCGGAGAACCAAAGTCCAAAGGTTGGATCAAGCAATGCCGCTCCAAACAAGCCCAACGCTCGCGTGTTCGCAATGACACAGGAGAAAGCTGAAGACGCCAGCGACGTGGTGACAGGTACCATTTTCATCAACAAGCTGCCTGCTTATGTGTTGTTTGATTGTGGTGCTACGCATTCGTTCGTGTATAGGAGGTTTGATAAGAAGTTAGGGTTAGAACCTGAAATTCTATCTGAACCCTATAGAGTAGCAACTCCTACCAACGCTACCATCGAAACACATAAACTCCATCGAAACTGCAAGTTATCGATCAGCGATAGGCCATACTTTGCAAACTTGATACAACTAAACATGGTCGAGTTTGATGCCATCTTAGGAATGGATTGGCTATCTAAGCATCATGCACTAGTAGATTGCGGAAGTAAGAGCGTGAAGCTCCAAACCCTCGATCGAGAAGAGTTGGTATATCATGGCAAGAATAAGGAGCGAAAGTCCCTACTTTCTGCAGCCCAAGTATGGACAGCCATGAAGACCGGAGCAGAAGTTTTCTTGGCAATGATCCAAGAAATAAAAGAAGGAGACGAACTCAAGATAGAAGACATCCCAGTGGTGCAAGAGTTTGCAGATGTATTTCCAGATGACTTACCTGGAAAGGTGCCTGATCGAGAAATTGAGTTCGAGATCAACCTAGTGCCAGGGTCGGCTCCAATATCCAAGGCACCCTATCGAATGACGCCTGCAGAACTCAAGGAGCTCAAGGATCAACTACAGGAACTGCTGGACAAAAAGCAGATTCGACCCAGTGTGTCACCCTGGGGAGCTCCAGTCTTATCCGTCAAGAAGAAGGATGGAACTATGAGATTGTGTATCGACTACCGAGAGTTGAACAAGATCAAAATCAAGAACAAGTATCCTCTTCCCAGAATTGAGGACCTCTTCGATCAACTCAAGGGAGCCACAACCTTCTCCAAGCTGGATATGAGGTCAGGCTATCACCAGCTAAAAATCAGGGATGAGGATGTCCCTAAGACTGCATTTAGGACAAGGTATGGTCATTATGAATTCACAGTGATGCCATTTGGTCTAACCAATGCACCAGCGGCCTTCATGGACCTCATGAACCGTGTATTCAGACCATTCCTCGACAAATTTGTGGTGGTGTTCATAGATGATATACTAGTATATTCATCAAGTGGGAAAAAACCAGCTGCGGGAATAGTTAAACCAGACGCAGGAAAAACCAGCTGCAGAAAGCTTCACCAGGGAAATTCGAAGAGATCTCTCACGCGTACAAAGAAAATTTCGAGCTGTAACGGCCGATTTAGAGGATTAATGATCGAATTACTCGCCCAAATCAATGCCTGCGTTGATTGATTTTGTAACAGTCGAAGTAATAAGGAATTAAAGGCCTTTAATGGCGGACGCTCGACTCCCCGTCCTCGCCACCTATAAATATCCGATTGAGATTGCAGGAATTCTCCACACCGCTTCGAAATTCACAGCAATAAACTCTCACGCCAAAGTTCTGCAGCAGTTTCGCCAGATCCATTAGCCACGATCCTACGTAAACTGCGACGTGCTCAGAAGCTTTTGCTATCAGATTTCTCGCGAGCAATTGTGCGAAGTTCAGCAGAAGTCGTTTTCCAGATTTCGTTCTACCAGGTTTTCGGCCGAAGAATTTAAAGCGTAAGTGGGCTTTTTCTAAGTAATACATTCGTTTGATATACATATATATTTTCTTCACATCGAAGTTTCGTTTTTTTTGAACTACTATTCGAGCACTTGTTTCAAGTCAGATCTCTGTTCGTTCAAGTTCTGTGTTGCACTGATGATTCTGTCGTTATATGGGTCTACGGAATATTCCGCACTCTGGGTTACTTGGTGTATGATACTATCTTCAGTCTCAGCCCAACCATGCCTTAAAGAATTGATCAAGTTAAAACAAGATCAAGACCCCGGCTTGATGAGGCTGAAAGAGCAAACTAAGGAAAGGGAATCGCCTGATTTCCGTACGGACCAAGATGGGATCCTTTGGATGAACGGACGACTATGTGTGCCCGACGTCGATAAAATCTGTCAGGAAGTGATGTCTGAAGCACATAAGTCCAAATTCTCAATCCACCCGAGAAGTACAAAAATTTACAGAGATTTGAAAGAACATTTTTGGTGGAATGGGATGAAAAGAGATGTTGCTGATTTTGTTGCAAGATGCCATGTATGCCAACAAGTCAAGGCCGAAGATAAAAGACCTGGAGGATTCTTACAACCACTAGAAATTCCAGAATGGAAGTGGGAAAACATATCCATGGACTTTGTAGTTGGTCTACCGAAGACAAGACTAGGCCACGATGGAATATGGGTAATCGTGGATAGGTTAACAAAATCCGTGCATTTTCTACCTGTCCGAATGAACTACGGCTTGGACAAGTTAGCTTCATTGTACATGGACAACATCGTCAGGCTGCACGGAGTTCCAACAAGCATCCTGTCAGATAGGGACCCAAGGTTCGTATCTCGTTTCTGGAAGAGCTTCCAAGAATCCATGGGAAGTAAGGTTACTCTCAGTACTGCTTATCATCCGCAAACAGATGGTCAAACTGAGAGGACCATCCAGACCCTAGAAGACATGCTGCGGACCTGCGCACTAGACTTTGGTAGAAATTGGAGCGAACATCTACCCCTAATAGAGTTCGCGTACAACAATAGCTACCACAGCAGCATAGGGATGGCACCATATGAAGCCCTTTATGGACGGAAATGTCGATCACCGCTATATTGGGATGAAGTCGGAGAGAAGGCTATCACAGGACCTGAGCTCGTTCAAGAGACAGTGAAAAAGGTATCCATTATCAAGGAGAGACTAAAGGCAGCCCAGGATCGACAGAAGAGCTGGGCAAACCTAAAGAGAAGACCTTTGGCATTCGAAGTAGGTGAAAAAGTGTACCTTAAGGTTTCACCAATGAAAGGATTAGTCCGATTCTACAAGGCCGAAAAACTAAATCCCCGGTATGTCGGACCATTCGAAATCTTGGAAAGAGTAGGAACACTTGCCTACAGACTGGCCTTACCACCCAGTATGTCAAGAATCCATAATGTCTTCCATGTATCTCAACTAAGGAGATATATCTCAGACTCTAGTCATGTTCTTAATGAAGGGGCACTTCTTGTGGAAGGAAATCAAACCCAAGGACTGAATTATGAAGAAGTCCCGATTAGAATCGTGGACAGAAAGGACCAGGTACTCCGACGAAGAACGATCCCTTATATCAGGGTCCAGTGGTCCAACCACACCGAAAGAGAAGCCACCTGGGAGGTGGAAGAAAAGATGCGAAACCAATATCCCTACCTTTTCGATAATCAGAGTAACCAAAGTTTCGAGGACGAAACTTCCGCAAAGATCCAGACGCAACGAGGATTTCAGCAGTAGCGCAAAGACAGAAGATCAATCCGGTCGCAAGATTTTATACCAGTCGACTGGATTGCAAAGGAACGAAAAAAACCAGACGTTGCGTTACAAAGATTTATTCAGACGCGACGCAAAGAAGAGTGAAGTCTGGACAGTTGCGAAGAATAAGTAGAGCGACGTAATGCGTTGCCACTGGAGAACCAGTAGGTGGAAGCAATGCTGACGTAACCTTCACGATGTCGTTTGATTTAGTGAATCGATGCGTTTTGAGTATTGCGTCTGGAACCAGTCGCGGGAGGAATTGTGTTGCGACTGGGTGACCAGCTTCTGGTAGCGATACTCGCGTGTGTAACGTCGTCGTTTAGATTAGTTGATGCGTCGTCGTTTTGTGGTACTTTGCGTAACCAGTCGACTGGTGTTTTTTTGAAGAGATTTATACCAGCTCTTGGTCTAATTTCATGCGAAACATGTTTTTTGCTGGTGTATCGCTACGGCGTTGTTTGAGTTAGTTAAACGCCGCGTTTTGGATTGTTGCGACTGGATAGTTGCGACTGTATAGTTGCGACTTAAACCAGACGCAGGAAAAACCAGCTGCGGGAATAGTTAAACCAGACGCAGGAAAAACCAGCTGCAGAAAGCTTCACCAGGGAAATTCGAAGAGATCTCTCACGCGTACAAAGCAAATTTCGAGCTGTAACGGCCGATTTAGAGGATTAATGGTCGAATTACTCGCCCAAATCAATGCCTGCGTTGATTGATTTTGTAACAGTCGACGTAATGAGGAATTAAAGGCCTTTAATGGCGGACGCTCGACTCCCCCTCCTCGCCACCTATAAATATCCGATTGAGATTGCAGGAATTCTCCACACCGCTTCGAAATTCACAGCAATAAACTCTCACGCCAAAGTTCTACAGCAGTTTCGCCAAATCCCTTAGTCACGATCCTACGTAAATTGCGACGTGCTCAGAAGCTTTTGCTATCAGATTTCTCGCGAGCAATTGTGCGAAGTTCAGCAGAAGTCGTTTTCCAGATTTCGTGCTACCAGGTTTTCGGCCGAAGAATTTAAAGCGTAAGTGGGCTTTTGCTAAGTAATACATTCGTTTGATATAAATATATATTTCTTCACATCGAAGTTTCATTTTTTTTGAACTACTATTCGAGCACTTGTTTCAAGTCAGATCTCTGTTCGTTCAAGTTCTGTGTTGCACTGATGATTCTGTCGTTATATGGGTCTACGGAATATTCCGCACTCTGGGTTACTTGGTGTAACCACATGGCCTCGACCCATTAGAGGAATAAAAATTAGGGACTGATAAGTAAACCATAGACACGAAGTTATTATCAGTGCTATTCTGTCAAGCTCTGTCATGCTCTATCATGTTTTGTCATGTTCTGTTATGATCCGTTATGCTCTGTCATGCTCTGTTCCGAATTTTGGTAAATATGTATATATATTTGTTGTTTTGCTCGGATGGTATCCCCCACTTGCTGATTGTTTCCCCAAACACTCACCCCTTACTTCTCCACCCAGATAAGAATGAAGAGCAGGTAGAAGAAGAAGAACAAGATCAGTTCTGGGGCTGGTGAAGATTCAGAGTTTTGTTTAATTATGTATTTTATTCGCTTCCGCATTTCTGTTATTTAAATTTTAGTTTCAAATGTAAAAACGATTATTTTTCGATTATTAATAGACTGGATTGAGCTACGCTATGATGGCTTAATGTTTTACAATTTTTATAATTGTTTAATATTGCCGATGTCATGAGTCTCGGTCTCGGGGCGTGACAAGCTTGGTTACCTGAAGATCCTGCAAATGGGTAACACAGACCCAAACAACACAAAAGCAGGAAAACAAATACGAGGTCAAGCCTCAGTACAAAGAGCTATCTAAATAGCTAAACATGCAACATGCTATGAATCAATGCTATGAATGCATGAGGGCTATCAAAGATCGGATAGCTAGAACAGCAAGTCAACTGGAAATCATAACAATTGAGCCTCTATACCACGCACAGCAAGTCAGTCGGTGGAAATCATTGGTCCGTGATTTTCAGGACCCGTCAGCCCATCACAGCTCGGTGGTCTTCAGACATGACAAGTCAGTCGGTCACCACTCCGATGCGTTGGACTTTTCAGGCAGGACAAGTCAGTCGGCCAGTCACAACGTGGCTCTCAATCAGGTCATCAATCAATCTGTCAGGCTCAATATGTATGCATGAATGCCAATTCAAAAATCAATGCATAATGCATACAATTCATTACGTGAAACAGCATATACAATTCAAACAATTCAACATACTGTCACGAAAATTCACATAATCAAATCGGCAGGTTCATAACATCGATCACAGCCATGCCACGCTCAAAGCTGCTAAATCTGCTCAATTCTTACCTTCAATAGCTGAAATCAACCTCAACAGATACAAGGCACGGGTACCACAATTGAAGAAAGTCAGCTTCTTCCTGATTTCGAAAATCCCAGCAGATACCTCCTGCGAACTCAAATCTGCACAGGGCCTCACATATCAGCTTAATTCTAGTTCAAATCTAAACTTTTAAACATCATAGCCTACGGTCAGAACCCCTCAATTCTTACCTTCAATAGCTGAAATCAACCTCAACAGATACAAGGCACGGGTACCACAATTGAAGAAAGTCAGCTTCTTCCTGATTTCGAAAATCCCAGCAGATACCTCCTGCGAACTCAAATCTGCACAGGGCCTCACATATCAGCTTAATTCTAGTTCAAATCTAAACTTTTAAACATCATAGCCTACGGTCAGAACCCTGCTCTAGTTCTACAAGTCTACCGAAGCTAGAAACAACAAGAAATGCTCACCCAGAAACTCAAACCAGCAGAAGAACCAACGAACTTCTCTGTACAAAGACACAGCAACTTCGCACTTCTTCTCCAACGTTGATTCAGGGCTTCAAATGGGTATCAATCGAAAGAGCAACTCATGACGAATTCAGCGCCACAAAAATCACTCAAATCATCGGCAGAGAACGGCGGTAATCGACGTAATAAAAGTCACGGTGAACAGTAGCAATAGAGGGTTTGGCAAAGAAGATAAGAAATATCAGGTTCAAAATATTTCTAAGTGTCAATCAACACTTCTATATATATATATCTCTCAAATCCAACGTCTGCTGATCACAAAAATAATCAGTCGTCGTGAACAGTAGAAATCTGCTAACAAAACAAGTCGTTGCCCACAACAAAACCAGACGCAACAATCAGTCGATGTATTCTCAAAAGAATATCAAAACGACACCGTTCCAACTAACTCAAACGACGTCGTAGAGCTTCATCAGCTGACAACCGATATCTCTAGCAAAACAACCAAAAGCTGGTAACAATTCCCTTCAAACAAAATACCATCGACTGGTTACATGAAATCACTCAAAACGACGACGCATCAACTAATCCAAACGACGCCGTAACAGTTACGTAAGCATTTGTGCCAACAGCTGGTCACCCAGTCGAAACGCATTCCTCATAACAAATCTCTCGTGGCTGGTACCAGTCGCAACACTCAAAATGCAGCGTTTCGACTTATTAAAATGACGTCGCTCTACCTCTGCGACTGGTTCTTCAAACCATCAGCTGGTCGCTCCTTTACTCACGCATCTGCTGGTACAGTAGTCAACACTCAAAAATTTTGACCAACACGTGTCGCTCTCTCGCTAACTCTCGCGCTAAATGCAACATCTGCCAGCAGCAACGTCTACATTCGAAACGACGACGTACGTCTCACACGCTACAGTAACTATCTATAAAAAATTCTACCAGTTGCAAGCTACAGTACCGTTGACCCGCGTTGACTCTAAGAATTTCGCTGCGGCTGATTCAATACTTAGAGAAATACGACCACTCTAAATCCTACGACTAATCCTACAAAAATCTGATTAATCACTATTCGAATTTCTCAATCCTCACATTCTCCCCACCTTAATAGATTTCTTCCTCGAAATCAAGGCAAACTAAGGGAAGAATTTAATCAATTCAACTCAAAAACAGAATACAAAACCGGAATTCATCTGATTCAAAACCAGGAGTTCAAGATAACTGGACAATTCATAACCAAGAACTATGGAAAACACAACCAGAAACCGAAAACTAATACATCTATCTACTCAAACAGATGCGGCCACTCGCGCTGCATCTTCACCTTTCTATCCAAAATCTTCACTGGATATTCAACATAACTCAAGGCAGAATCCAGCTCAACTTCATCGGTTCTCAACACATGGGATGGATCTGGCTCATATTTCCTCAACATTGACACATGAAAAACATCATGCATCCCTGCTAATTCAGCAGGCAACCTCAATCGATAAGCCAACTGTCCAATCCGCTCAAGAATCTCAAAGGGACCAACGAATCTAGGAGCTAATTTTCCTTTAAATCTGAAGCGCATCACGCTCTTGAAAGGAGAAACTTTGATAAATACCCGATCGCCAACCTCAAATTCTAACAGTCGACTCCTTTGGTTAGCATATCTAGTGAATCTATCTTGTGCAGCCTTCATTCTACTTCGAATCAAATCAATCTGATCTTTCATGTGCTGCACAAACTCAGGGGTAGAAAGTTTCTTCTCACCAACTTCTTCCCAACAAATCAGAGATCTGCATTTACGACCATACAATGCCTCAAATAGAGCCATTCCGATAGTCACCTGGTAGCTGTTATTATACGAAAACTCAAATAAGGACAAGGAATCCTGCCAGCCACCACTGAAATCCATCACTACTGCACGCAGTATATCCTCCAGAGTCTGAATAGTCCGCTCAGACTGGCCATCTTTCTATGGGTGATAGGCTGTACTCATAGCCAATCTCGAACCCATCGCTGCTTGCAAGCTCTTCCAAAATCGGGAAGTGAATCTTGGATCTCTATCGGACACTATCGAAACAGGAACTCCATGCAATCTAACCACATGGTCGATATACAGTTTTGCCATTTTCTTCATGGAACATCTCACATCATAGGGAATGAAATGGGAAGACTTCGAAAGTCTATCAATTACCACCCAAATAGCATCGCATCCCCTGCTCGATCGAGGTAGATGAGTCACAAAATCCATGGCAATGTGCTCCCAATTCCATTGGGGCACCTCCAAACTCTGTAGCAATCCACTAGGTCTCATTCTCTCAGCCTTGACCTGTTGGAAATTCAGACATCTAGCAACAAAACCAGAGATGTCGCTCTTCATACCTTCCCACCAGTAGTGAGACTTCAAGGCATGGTACATCTTTCTCTCGCCCGGATGCACACTGTACTGACTACAATGCGCTTCATTCATGATGGCCTCTTTCAAATCGATCATGTTCGAAACCACCAATCTTGCTCAAAATCTCAGACACCCATCCGAAGAAACAGAGAATCATCAGACTGACCACTTCGGGCTTTACTTCAACTCATGAACACACGGATCAGTCCGCTGTGCCTCCCTGATGGCACTCACAATCTGTGGTTCTACCTGAATCGAAGAAACCATAAAGTACTGATCACCCGGCTGAAAACGCCAAACAGAAGTACTCAACTGCTCATAGACTTTAGAGACACTCAAAGACGAAAGCATCGCAGGCTGGGTCTTCCTACTCAATGCGTCGACCACTGAGTTCATCCGCCCAGGCTGATACTGAATCTCACATTTAAAGTCCTTGAGCAATTCCATCCATCATCGCTGCCTCATATTCAGGTCAGACTGCGTGAAGATATACTTCAGGCTCTTGTGGTCGGTGTACACCACAAACTCTTCACCATAATAATGTCGCCAAATCTTCATGGCAAACACTATCGCAGCCAACTCCAAATCGTGAACAGGGTACCTCGTCTCGTGAGGCTTCAACTTTCGAGACGCATAGGCTATCACGTACCCGTTCTGCATCCGAACGCATCCTAAACCATTGAGAGAAGCATCGGAGCACACAACGAATCCTCCAGATCCAGACGGTAGAGCCAGAACAGGAGCAGTAGTCAAATTCTCCTTCAACGTCTGAAAACTGTACTTGCACTCATCAGTCCACACAAATCTCTTATCCTTCTGAGTCAACTGAGTCAAAGGCTTAGCTATCGAAGAGAACTTCTCTATAAAACGCCTGTAATAGCCAGCCAATCCCAAGAAACTGCGGATCTCTGAAACCTTCCTAGGTCTCTCCCAATTAAGAACTGCTTCGACCTTACTCGGATCCACCGAGATCCCTTGTGCCAAAATCACATGACCCAAAAATATAATTCGATCAAGCCAGAATTCGCACTTGCTGAACTTGGCGTACAATTGCGAGTCTCTCAATCTCTGCAACACCAGTTTCAAATGCTCCTTATGCTCTCTCAAGCTCATCGAATACACCAGGATGTCATCTATGAAGACGATCACAAACCGATCGATGTACTCACTGAAGACGAGATTCATCATATCCATGAACACAGATGGGGCATTAGTCAACCCAAACGGCATGACAAGAAACTCATAATGCCCATATCGAGTTCGAAAAACTGTCTTCGCCACATCAGCGTCCCTAATTCATAACTGGTGATAACCAGAGCGCAAATCAATCTTCGAGTAAACGACCGATCCCTACAACTGATCGAACAAGTCATCAATCCTCGGCAAAGGATACTTGTTCTTCACCGTCGCTTTGTTCAACTGTCGGAAGTCCACACACATCCTCATAGACCCATCCTTCTTCTTCACAAAGAGAATCGGAGCTCCCAAAGGCGACATAATCGGTCTGATGAAGCCTTTCTCCAAGAGATCTTTCAACTGATCCTTCAGCTCTTTCAACTCTGCGGGCGCCAAACGGTAAGGAGCTCTAGAAATCGGGGCAGTACCGGGCACCAAATCAATGCTGAAGTCGATCTCACGTCTCGGAGGGAATCCAGGAATCTCATCCGGAAACACGTTGGGAAACTCTCATACGATCGGAATATCGCTCAACTCCAATCTCTGCTCTTGGGAAACGTCCAGCGCGTAAATCATAAATCCCGCGTTATCCAGTGATAGCAGGCTAAACATCTCCATGGCGGAAACCAGTGGAATCTTCGAGCGCGAATCAGCACCGTAGAACTCCCACTTCTCACCCGAGTCAAACTCCCACTTCTCACCCGAGTCAGGGCAAAATCTCACCACACCATGAAAACAATCAACAGTAGCCTTATAACTAGATAACACGTCCATCCCCAAGATACAATCAAATCTCTCATTCCCAAAACAATCAGATTGGAAACCAAAACTGCTCATCAAATCAAAGCACACAATCCAACACCACTTCACGGGACCACAGACTCACACCAGCAGGGGTAGACACGGAAACAACATCACACAATGGGGAAGAACTCAACCCATTCTCACAAACAAACAACTCAGAAATAAAAGAGTGTGATGCACCAGTGTCAAATAAAACTCTCGCAGGATAATCGAAAACAGAGCATGTACCTGCGATCATCATGCCAGGCGCCTCCTCAGCCTGCTCTCTAGTAAACGCATTCGCCTGAGCCTGCTGCGGAATCTGAAACGGAGGTCTCGTAGGTGCTCCAAATCTATAAGGCTCACGGGGTTGGAATCTAGATCGCTGGGTAGGGGCAGGAAACTGCGGTCTCTGAGATGAACCACCAGCTGATCCCTGCTGCGAAGGAATCAAAGACTGACCCCTCAACAGAGGACACACTCTAAGGAAGTGTCCTGGCTGTCCATAGTTACGGCAGGACCCCTGAACTCCACGACACTGTGAAGTCGGATGCCTTCCTCCGCACTGTTCACACGACATGCCACTAGAACCGCTGCCAGAACCACTGCCAGAACCAGAACTCATAGAACCAGAGGAACTCAAATCCGCCTTCTTCTTGAACTGTTTCCCTCGAGGTCGAAATCTCTGGCGGTTCGACTGCTGCTGCTGCTGCTGCTACGACCCTTGAGGAGAATAAAAAGATTGCGACTCATCCTGAATAGGCTGATAGGTGCGTCCAGTAGTCGGCTGAATCGGAGCCTCAACCTCCATCAAACTCTCTTCAATATCCACTGCTCTGTTCACCGCATCAATATAGGTCGCAGGTGAACCAGACAAAACCATCCGGTACAAATCAGGCCTCAAGCCTTTCAAAAACTTGCTCCTCTTCGTCCTCTCTTGGTTGGCAACGTGTGGTACATAGACCAAAAGCGCAGAAAACTGTCGGGCATACTCAGCCACTCGCATGCTGCCCTGCCTCAGATTATCGAACTCCCGCTCCTGGATGTTATAGAAGGACTCTGGGGTATACTCCTGTCGAAAGGCCTCGCAGAAGCTCTCCCAAGTGATCACAGCCCCACTATCACGAAGGATACGAGAAGTACCCCTCCACCAGCGCTGTATATTGTCTCTCAGCTGCAACACTGCCAGTTCAGTCTTTTCTCGGGAGCGTACTCCAGAGTATCGAACAATTACTCCATCTGGGTTAACCAAGCCTCAGCCATCGCACCACCCTCGGCTGCAGAAAACGTCGGAGGGTTCGTCCGCTGAAACCTAGCTAAGACCAACTCCATCCCGCCTATCTGTCTAGTAACATCCTCGACCTGATGAACATCATCATCACTACCTGCCCTAGACTCCTCCTCAGTTCGTCTAGTCGTCCTACCTCTTCCTCTTCTCGGCGGCATCTAAACTCTAGAGGTATGATCTCACAGCAGATAGATATATCACTTAAGTCACAGAGTCAATCAAAATCAAATCAAAACTCTGTGCCTAGACTCGAGTGTGATCAAATAAAATCGAGCTTATCCCAGTCTAAGCTCTGATACCAAAAATGTCAGGCCCCGTGTTAATTACTCAAGATAATAGCAGAATTAAGCACATAATCACGGAAGCGTAAACACAATTATCAATTCAAATACAGATCCCCAAAAATACATAAGACACGGGGCATCCCCCGGGTTCGATACATAAATAAAATAACTGGGACTCATAAAATGGGGATCGACCAGCTGAACCTCCACTCTGTCTAGCTTGGTTACCTGAAGATCCTGCAAATGGGTAACACAGACCCAAACAACACAAAAGCAGGAAAACAAATACGAGGTCAAGCCTCAGTACGAAGAGCTATCTAAACAGCTAAACATGCAACATGCTATGAATCAATGCTATGAATGCATGAGGGGTATCAAAGATCGGATAGCTAGACCAGCAAGTCAACTGGCAATCATAACAATCGAGCCTCTATACCACGCACAGCAAGTCAGCCGATGGAAATCATCGGTCCGTGATATTCAGGACCCATCAGCCCATCACAGCTCGGTGGTATTCAGACACGACAAGTCAGTCGGTCACCACTCTGATGATAGCGTTGGAATTTTCAGGCACGACAAGTCAGTCGGCCAGTCACAAAGTGGCTCTCAATCAGGTCATCAATCAATCTGTCAGGCTCAATATGTATGCATGAATGCCAATTCAAAAATCAATGCATAATGCATACAATTCATTACGTGAAACAGCATATACAATTCAAACAATTCAACATACTGTCACATAAATTTACATAATTAAATCGGCAGGTTCATAACATCGATCACAGGCATGCCATGCTCAAAGCTTCAAAATCTGCTCAATTCGTACCTTCAATAGGTGAAATCAACCTCAACAGATTCTTACAAGGCACGGTACCAAAATTGAAGCAAGTCAGCTTCTTCCTGATTTCGAAAATCCCAGCAGATACCTCCTGCGAACTCAAATCTGTCACAGGGCCTCACATATCAGCTTAATTCTAGTTCAAATCTAACTTTTAAACATCATAGCCTACGGTCAGAACCCTGATCTAGTTCTACAAGTCTACCGAAGCTAGAAACAACAAGAAATTCTCACCCAGAAACTCAAACCAGCAGAAGAACCAACGAAATTCTCTGTACGAAGACACAACAAATTCGCGATTCTTCTCCAACGTTGATTTAGGGCTTCAAATGGGTAGCATCGAAAGAGCAACTCACGACGAATCCAGCGCCACCAAAATCATTCAAATCATCAGCGGAGAACGACGGTAATCGACGGAATAAAAGTCACGGTGAACAGTAGCAATCGAGGGTTTGGGAAATAAGATAAGAAATATCAGGTTCGAAATATTTCTAGGTGTCGATCAACACTTCTATATATATATCTCTCAAATCCAACGTCTGCTGATCACAAAAATAATCAGTCGCCGTGAACAGTAGAAATCTACTAAAAAAACCAGTCGTTGCCCACAACAAAACCAGACGCAACAATAAGTCGATGTATTCTCAAAAAAATATCAAAACGACACCATTCCAACTAACTCAAACGACGTCGCAGATCTTCATCAGCTGACAACCGATATCTCTAGCAAAACAACCAAAAGCTGGTAAAAATTCCCTTCAAACGAAATACCATCGACTGGTTACGCGAAATCACTCAAAACAACGACGCATCAACTAATCCAAACGACGTCGTAACAGTTACGTAAGCATTTGTGCCAACAGCTAGTCACCCAGTCGCAACGCATTCCTCATAACAAATCTCTCGCTGTTGGTACCAGTCGCAACACTCAAAACGCAGCGTTTCAACTTATTAAAACGACGTCGCTCTACCTCTGCGACTGGTTCTTCAAACCATCAGCTGGTCGCTCCTTTACTCGCGCATCTGCTGGTCCAGTAGTCAACACTCAAAAATGTTGACCAACACGTGTCGCTCTATCGCTAACTCTCGCGCTAAATGCAACTTCTGCCAGCAGCAACCTCTACAATCAAAATGATGATGTACGTCTCACACGCTACAGTAACTATCTATATCAAATTCTACCAGCTGCAAGCTACAGTATCGTTGACCCGTGTTGACTCTAAGAATTTCGCTGCGGCTGATTCAATACTTAGAGAAATTCGACCACTCTAAATCCTGCGACTAATCCTACAAAAATCTGATTAATCACTATACGAATTTCTCAATCCTCACACAAATCTCCCATCAAAAGCATTTTATTTAGAAGAAAAGCTGCTCCGGCTCGGGATTGTGCTTGGGGCGCAATCCTTCAAGAAACCATCTAGCCTTGCTTCTAAGCTGGAAGAAAAAGAAAGAAATCAGCTTATTAACGAATACTAGCTTGAACTGAAATCTGGATGCTCAAATCTCAAAACAGCCCTTAAAATAACAAGGCTAATCAATTGTGGTCCTATGGATTTTTGGGGCGCTACAACTCTACCCTCCTTACTGAAATTTCATCCTCGAAATTTAATTACCAAACAGCTCTGGGTAGAGACTACGCATAAACCTCTTCTGTCTCCCAAGTTGCTTCCCGCTCTGCTTGGTTAGACCACTGAACTTTAACCATCGGGATGCCACGATTTCTCAACTTCCTATTCTCTCGATGAAGAATCCTCCCTGGTCTTTCTGCATAACTCAGATCTGGTGCAAGTTGGATTGGTTCATAGCTCAAAACATGTGATGGTTTGGGAATGTATTTCCTCAAAGCTGATACATGGAAAACGTTATGTACTGAGGACATATGTGGGGGTAATGCTAGTCTGTAAGCCAGTGTTCCTACTTTGTCAAAAATCTCATATGGACCAATGAACCTTGGACTGAGCTTACCCTTATTCCCAAATCTCATTTATGCCTTTCATCGGTGCTACCTTTAAGAATACATGATCTCCAGCTTCGAAACTCAGTTCACGACGTCTGTTATTAGTATAGCTATTTTGCCTGCTCCGAGCTATTCTCAATCGATCTCTTATCTTTCTAATATCTTCAACGGTCTATTCTAAAATATCTGGTCCTAAACCAGATCTCTCTCCTATGGGGGTTCTGCACTTCCTACCATAGAGAGCTTCGTAAGGGGCCATCTAAATTGATGCTTGGAATGGTAGCTTTAAATCCCAGCTCTATGAAAAATCTATGATACAAGATCTGAGTAGATATTTTAGTATCTGAATCACCCTTTCTGATTGACCATCTTTCTGGGGGTGAAAGGTTGTGCTAAAGGTCAACTTAGTACCTAAAGCTCTATGTAGACTCTTCCAGAAAGTTGACTTAAATCTTGGATCTCAGTCAGATACGACAAAACTGGGATACCACGAAGTCTTACTTGTTGTGGAACCGTGGAGGATCCGGATCCCGTCTCCCGGTGAGGCAGCGGTAGAACAAAATTGGGCCGGGAAACGTTCAATACAATTCAAAATCTAACACAATACGAACCATTCATAGGGTGTTTTCGTTGATTACCTTGCTGGCAACTCGTGCCTGGCTCCAACCGAAATTACAAGAACATCGGCTCTTCACGGTAGGTGGCGGTAGATTCGTCAATCAGGTCCACGACCGGAAGGGAGACTCCTTCGTCAGCCTGCACTAGAAGGTCTGACGAGATCAGCGCGGACTTATTCTCCTCGTCAAGTTGGCCGGAACAAATTCCGGCGAAGCAAGGCGACGGCGGCGGCGGCGGCGGCGGCGGCGTGAGGTTTGAGAAGAGGTGGGGCGGAGCTTTTAGAGCTAGGGTAAGGGTTTAAGTGTTATGATGATTATTAGTTATGAAGCCCTTAAGTCTAATTAAATAGACTTGTGATAGACTTGGACCGGCCCAACGGGCCCGGGTCCAACGGATGAACATTCGGTTCATCCCTATCACCATGACTTCATCATAACTCCGATCGCCGATCAGATCGGACCGATCGACTCAGTTTCCAAAACTGAATACTATGATCTGAAAAACCATTTTTCAGAACCCCAGTGCAAAATGACCGTTTTGCCCCTCAACGTCGGGAAATCACGATTTTACCCCTGTTGACTTTTAGAAAGTCGCACTCCCCAAAATCCTCATCAAGTGCTCAACACATTGAGCTCAGTATCCATGCGGGAATCTCGAATCCAGTCTTGTGTGACCCTCAATGGTTCAGGGATACAGCTAGCCGTGGGCCCACAACCATTGTGGCTCCGGAATCAAAATTCCGGACTTGCCCATCGGATCATGGTAAGAGCGTCTAGCAACATCTCCCCATGATCCCCTAGGTATCACTGATAGTGCCTGCAAGAACCAGTCGGTCGTGGTTAGCGTACAGTACGGTCCTTTCAATCCATATATCCCGATCAGATCAACGACCATTGGTAAATCGAGAGTTGCTACAGATCCGATAGCTATGCATACATCTTGGAGATGAATAGTGACATCGCGAGTGTAACTAGGTAAACCCATTTACCTAAAATACTTCTAGTACTCTGGCCAGAGATTTATACACTATTATCCCCTCAGATAGCATAGGATATCCACGCATGTCTGCGAGCGGTGAATCCTCGACAACGATGCATCGACTCCTACATGCATCGGGATCTCACCCAATCCCGCCGCCTTATGACCCCAAGTGAGTCGGCAAACGGGTCAAGGTGAGACGCCTATCATGTAGAGTCTCAATGACGTTTTGAGTTGTGAGGACTAATCAGTACAACCAAGACCTCGGACTTATCCACTCGACAAATGGTAACCACTTGGAAAGTCCGAACGAGGGTGGTTCGATAGATCACCAGGTCACTATCTATCTGCATGCTCAGAACATCACAATGTTCCCTACCAATGAAACATGGTACTTCGCATCGCAGATACTAGGCTCATGCTCGGGCGGCCTTATCCTCATTTTGAAGGCCCAATCGACTAGGAACTAATTCAGAATACACAGTGACTATTAGATGTGTTTCATGATAGCCGTCATACCCACTATCACATCTAACATACACTATAGCGCATTCTAGGTCTTTACTCAACGCAATTGTTAATCATCATACAACACAATGAAAGTAAAGAATGCCATAAATAAAATGCGAAGATCATATATAAAGATTGTCATATACAAGAGTCTATAAACCCACACGCCACAAGTTGGCTAGTTGGGCATCTAAGGTACTCCTTGCAGTTCCTCCTCCAATGCCCAGGATTTTGTGGCAGTGGTGGCAAACATCCTCGCTCTTGTTTGGCTTGGAAGCCTTTTCCTTTGGATTCTTGTTGGGCTTTTCTTCCTTCGCAGGGGAAGAACACTTCTTTCCCTTGCGTCTGGGTCCCTTCTTCGCAGAAGAGCCCATAAGGAGGATGGGTTTGTCCTTCTTTATGGTTCCTTCAAACACTACAAGCATGTTAACCACCTCTTCAAGGGTGGCTGCCAGCTTGTTCATGTTGAAGTTGACCACAAAGGGGTCAAATGCAGCAGGCAGTGAGAGGAGAAGTACATCCACCGACAGATCGTGTGGAAGTGCGATATCAAGGCCCGACAGATTTTCACGAGCCCAATCATACGAACCCCATGCTCGCGGACCGAAGTCCCATCGCGCATGCGGCTCGCCATAAGCTCCTTGACAGCCGTGAACCTCTCATTTCGAGAGTTCTCCCCGTACAGTTCTTTGAGATGAAAAAGTATGTCAACAGCATACTTTGTCTTCTCAAAGCGCCGTTGCATTTCATTGGACATCGATGCCATCACATAGCATCGAGCTTTAATCTCGTCGTCCCACAATTGTTTAAGCGTAACCAGCTCCTCAGGGCTGATATCGGCAGGGGCTTCCTTCGGAGGACTCTTCTCTATCGCATAAAGAAGTTTCTCCGAAGCCAATACAAGATTGAGGTTGCGGAGCCAGTCTTGGTAGTTCAGACCAGTGAACCTGTTGCT
Source organism: Dorcoceras hygrometricum (assembly GCA_001598015.1). Classification (NCBI taxonomy): domain Eukaryota; kingdom Viridiplantae; phylum Streptophyta; class Magnoliopsida; order Lamiales; family Gesneriaceae; genus Dorcoceras; species Dorcoceras hygrometricum. The sequence continues at coordinate 418,304 of KQ988973.1, forward strand.
ATCCAGTATAGCAGCGAGCGGGTTTTTCATCGAAACCATTTTACAATGCAGTTATACTGAAAAGAAAAGCAGACATACATCACTAACTATATAAAATAATCGCTAAGACATAAAACAAGGTCGTTAAGTTTTATGAATTACCCTCCCACTATTTTAACGATTTCACCACCCTCTAATGAAATCGAGAAAGCAAGTTTCTTTAGTGGGTACACGGAGCCCAATCAAGCGAACATGGACCCGAATAATATCAGCCATCCATGACCCCCCAAAAGGTAGTTTCCGATTGCAACCGGTGCAACCTCCATGTATTCACCTCACGTCCAGTAAGGGCCCAATAATATGACGCCGTTTACTATCACGTGTCAAGATGACCCATCAATGTTGAGTCGTGAAGGACGGTCCCCTTAACGTCCCCAATAATATGAGCCAATGTTAAAGGGAGTTCCAACCGAACTCACAACAATTGTCAATGGCGTGGACAGCTTTCCGGCATACATGACACCCTCAATAATATGAGCCGGGCCATGTATACGGGTAGCATCGACGTACACCCATTGTTGATGGAAGGTAGGGATAATTTAAACAAATTTAAATACCCTTTAGTTTATCGAATAAACATTTACTTGATATTAGTTTTAAATCGTATTTAAAACGAAGGATTTTATTTTCGAAAATTTGGTCTCATGCAAATATTTTAAATCAAATCCACCGTCTTCGGATGTCCTCCCACTAAATCTAGTAATTTTACATTTAAATTTACCATGACATATAAGGGATACATTTTTCAAGGGGTGGGAACGGGCCACAAACAGGCCCACTTTAAATGATAATCAAAATATTAATACAACCGAATCACAAAAACCTATCGCATGCACCTAACAAATTGGGCACGGCTCTCGATCATCCCAATCATGCAGATAATCTAATTAACATGCATAAATTTTAATAATCCAATTATTTATCCACAAAATCATATTTTAATTACGAAATCGTATTTTATAAATAAAATCGTATTTTGTCGATAAAATCAAATTTTAATCAACAAAATCATATTTAATTTATAAAATCATATTTCAAAATTAAAATCGTATTTTGCAATTTTAATTGTATCAAATTGGGCTTAAAACAATTCTAGGCCCAAAAATCTCAAAATTTCAAAATCGACCAAAACGGGCCCGATATCGAATGTCGGCCCGAAAACTTCACGGGCTGCCCGGGAAAACTAAACCATAGAAGAATTCAGCCGTCACGACATCGCCGGAGCATCGCCGGACGGCGGCCACACGGCGGCGCTCGCCGCCATCATGTTGCGGCGGCGCTCGGCCGCACGCCCGCCGCATCGCGTGCGACGCATGGCGCTGGTTGCGCCAACCAGTGGCGCAACGTAACTTTCTTGGCCGGCCACCTGAAGCGCACGGCCGCGCGTCCAGCGGCGAGGACCATGCGCAACCAGTGCGCAAGATCGAGGCAACCAGCAGGCCACCATGCGCGCAATCAAAGCGCGATAAGCAGCCATCGGCCGCGCGACGCTTCACGGGACAGCGGCCAGCGGGTGGCGCATCCAAGCGCGAAATCACGACAGCCAGTGGCGCAATCACTCGCGCGGAAGAGCAGCATGTTTCGGCCGGAAGTTGCTGGCCATTGCACGGCCAGCGCGCAATCCCGCGCGCGCACATGCGCGCGGTGGGGCGCCGCCATGCGCGGCGGCGCTCGGCCATCCTTCCACAAAATTTGTTGTTCGATTCAATCTGAAATTCAAGAGATTAGATATAATATGGCAACAATTGTATTGATCAGATCCGAGCCTTGGCTCTGATACCATTGTTGTGGAACCGTGGCGGATTCGGATCCCGTCTCCCGACCGCGGCGGCGCTCGGCCATCCTTCCACAAAATTTGTTGTTCGATTCAATCTGAAATTCAAGAGATTAGATATAATATGGCAACAATTGTATTGATCAGATCCGAGCCTTGGCTCTGATACCATTGTTGTGGAACCGTGGCGGATTCGGATCCCGTCTCCCGACGAGGCAGCGGAAGAACAAAATTAGGCCGGGAAACGTTCAATACAATTCAAAATCTAACACAATACGAAACATTCATAGGGTGTTTTCGTTGATTACCTTGCTGACAACTCGTGCCTGGCTCCAACCGGAATTACAAGAACGCCGGCTCTTCACGGTAGGTGGCGGTAGATTCGTCAATCAGGTCCACGACCGGAAGGAAGACTCCTTCGTCAGCCTGCACTAGAAGGCCTGACGAGATCAGCGCGGATGGATTCTCCTCGTCAAGTTGGCCGGAACAAATTCCGGCGAAGCAAGGCGGCGGCGACGGCGGGGTGCACCGGCGGCGGCGGCGTGAGGTTTTAGGAGAGGTGGGGCGGCGCTTTTAGAGCTAGGGTAAGGGTTTAAGTGTTATGATGATTATTAGTTATGAAGCCCTTAAGTCTAATTAAATAGACTTGTGATAGACTTGGACCGGCCCAACGGGCCCGGGTCCAACGGATGAACATTCGGATCATCCCTATCACCGTGACTTCATCATAACTCCGATCGCCGATCAGATCGGACCGATCGACTCAGTTTCCAAAACTGAATACTATGATCTGAAAAACCATTTTTCAGAACCCCAGTGCAAAATGACCGTTTTGCCCCTCAACGTCGGAAAATCACGATTTGACCCCTGTTGACTTTTAAGAGCTAGGGTAAGGGTTTAAGTGTTATGATGATTATTAGTTATGAAGCCCTTAAGTCTAATTAAATAGACTTGTGATAGACTTGGACCGGCCCAACGGGCCCGGGTCCAACGGATGAACATTCGGATCATCCCTATCACCGTGACTTCATCATAACTCCGATCGCCGATCAGATCGGACCGATCGACTCAGTTTCCAAAACTGAATACTATGATCTGAAAAACCATTTTTCAGAACCCCAGTGCAAAATGACCGTTTTGCCCCTCAACGTCGGAAAATCACGATTTGACCCCTGTTGACTTTTAGGAAGTCGCACTCCCCAAAATCCTCCTCAAGTGCTCAACACATTGAGCTCAGTATCCATGCGGGAATCTCGAATCCAGTACTTGTGTGAACCTCAATGATTCAGGGATACAGCTAGCCGCGGGCCCACAACCATTGTGGCTCCGGAATCACAATTCCGGACTTGCCCATCGGATCATGGTAAGAGCGTCTAGCAACATCGCCCCATGATCCCCTAGGTATCACTGATAGTGCCTGCAAGAACCAGTCGGTCGTGGTTAGCGTACAGTACTGTCCTTTCAATCCATATATCCCGATCAGATCAACGAACATTGGTAAATCGAGAGTCGCTATAGATCCGATAGCTATGCATACATCTTGGAGATCGAATAGTGACATCGTGAGTGTAACTAGATAAACCCATTTACCTAAAACACTTCTAGTACTCTGGCCAGAGATTTACACTATTATCCCCTCAGATAGCATAGGATATCCACGCATGTCTGCGAGCGGTGAATCCTCGACAACGATGCATCGACTCCTACATGCATCGGGATCTCACCCAATCTCGCCGCCTTATGACCCCAAGTGAGTCGGCAAACGGGTCAAGGTGAGACGCCTATCATGTAGAGTCTCAATGACATTTCGAGTCGTGAGGACTAATCAGTACAACCAAGACCTCGGACTTATCCACTCGACAAATGGTAACCACTTGGAAAGTCCGAATGAGGGTAGTTCGATAGATCACCAGGTCACTATCTATCTGCATGCTCAGAACATCACAATGTTCCCTACCAATGAAACATGGTACTTCGCATCGCAGATACTAGTCTCATGCTCGGGCAGCCTTATCCTCATTTTGATGGCCCAATCGACTAGGAACTAATTCAGAATACACAGTGACTATTAGATGTGTTTCATGATAGCCGTCATACCCACTATCACATCTAACATACACTATAGCGCATTCTAGGTCTTTACTCAACGCAATTGTTAATCATTATACAACACAATGAAAGTAAAGAATGCCATATAAATAAATGCAAATATCATATATAAAGTTTTTCATATACAAGAGTCTATAAACCCACACGCCACAAGTTGGCTAGTTGGACATCTACTCTAACATTACTATTTCCCTTATATACAGCTCAGCGTATTTGCTCACATCAAAAGTTGTCTTGACTGGTAAGAAGTGAGCAGATTTGGTAAGTCGGTCTACTATAAACCAAATTGAATTATATCCTTGGACAGTTCTGGGAAACCAACTACAAAAGCCATCGCAATACTCTCCCACTTCCATTATGGTATTAGCAAGGGTTTTAGCATCCCAGCTGGTCTCTGATGCTCTGCTTTGACCAGCTGACAGGTTAGACATTCTGAAACAAATTTAGCACTATCGCGTTTCATTCCTGGCCACAGGTACAACTTCTTAAGATCTTTATACATCTTGGTACTCCTTGGGTGTACTGAGTACGGGCCAGTATGAGCTTCTATCATTAGATCAGATCTTAAATTGTCAGCGCTAGGAACCCAAAGTCTACCTTGGTATCTAACAATTCCTCCAGATGTGGTATAGAGATTACCTCCCCTCTCTTCATCTTGTTTTACCCACTTCTTCAGTTGTTCATCTCTCAGTTGACCTCCTCTAATCTGGTCTATCAACGAAGACTGAATGGTGAGAAAAGCTAGGTCTATAGTACTGTGATGGGGAATCAGCTCTAGCCCAAACTTCTCAATCTCATAAGCTAAGGGCCTCTGAGCTGTGATCTGGATTGATCCTATCGACTTCTTGATAAGTGCATCTGCCACCACGTTGGCTTTCCCTGGGTGGTAGCTAATGGTACAATCTTAATCTTTGACTAGCTCTAACCACCTTCTCTGTCTCATGTTCAATTCTTTCTGGGTGAAGAAGTACTTTAAACTCTCATGATCTGTGAATATCTCACACTTCTCCCCATACAGATAATGTCTCCAAATCTTAAGAGCAAAAACCACTGTTGCTAACTCTAGATCATGCGTAGGATAATTCTTTTCATGATTCTTCAAATGTCTGGAAGCATATGCTATTACCGTACGGTCCTGCATCAACACAGCTCCTAAACCTAACTTGGAAGCATCTGTGTAGATAACAAAATTCCCTTGCTCAGAAGGCAAGGTCAGCACTGGAGCTTCTATCAACGCTTGCTTCAACTTCTCGAAACTCTGCTGACAACTAGGGGTCCAATCAAATTTAACTTGTTTCCTATTCAACGAAGTCAATGGAACTGTTGTCTTCGAGAACCATTGAATGAATCAACTGTAATATCCAGCAAGTCCCAAAAAGATCCTCACCTCTGAACAGATCTGGGCACTGGCCAGTCTCGCACAGCTTTGACCTTAGTTGGGTCAACTTCTAATACATCCTTAGAAATGATGTGACCTAGAAATGCAACCTTATCTAGCCAAAACTCACACTTGCTAAACTTAGCAAACAGTAGCTTGTCCTGCAAAACTTGTAGCACTATCCTAAGCTGATCGGCGTGCTCTGAGCTGGTCTTGGAATACACTAAGATATGATCTATAAATATGATTACAAACTGATCCAACAATGGCTGGAAAACTCTATTCATCAAATCCATAAAAGCAGATGGAGCGTTGGTTAATCAAAAGGCATTATTAAAAACTCATAATAGCCATATCGGTCCTGAAAGCTTTCTTATAGATATCGGCCTCTTTGATATTAAGCTGATGGTATCCAGATCGCAAATCTATCTTTGAAAACACTGCTGCTCCCTTCAATTGGTCGAACAAATCCTCAATCCTAGGCAGGGGATACTTATTCTTAATGGTAAGCTTATTCAACACGCGGTAATCTATACACAATCTTAAGCTCCCATCTTTCTTCTTAACGAACAGAACAGGGGCTCCCCAAGGAGATGTACTGGGTCGTATAAATCCTTTATCCAACAGATCTTGAATTTGTTCCTTCAGCTCTTCCATATCGGTTGGGGCAAGCCTATAGGGCGGTCTGGAAACAGGAGCTGCTCCAGGTACTAGATAAATGGCAAATTCTAACTCTATATCTGGAGGTAGTCCGCTGATGTCATCTAGGAAAACTTCTGGAAACTCATTTACTATCTCCACATTAGCTAGCTAATGTTTCCTAGTGTTAGCTAGGGATGACAAACTAGCTAAAATCCCACTCCCCCTTTCCTCAAACAGCACTGGACCTTCAAGGTTGAAATAATGCGAGGAACTCGCCTAGGCTGGTTAGCTTCGAATGAAATCTGGGATCCCTTGGACAGTTTTACGGCTACTGTACTAAGCTTAAAGTCAATTATCACCTCATACTTAGATAACCAGTCTATTCCCAAAATTAAATCGAATTCAGGCATAGGTATAACAATTAAATTGGCGGTAACTAAATGTCCTTGAAATTCAAGCTCTAAGTCACAGTATATACTACGAGATACCAGCTCTTCTCCTGAAGGTACAGTCACACAATAGACTATGGACAATTGTTCCGGATTACAGGGTAACTTCTTGGCAAAATCTTCAGCTATAAAGTAATGGGTCACACCCGAATCTATCAGGGCAAAAGAGGATATACCAGCAACCAAAATCTTACCCGTAATTACTGTAGAATCGGGGTTAGCTTGCTCAGCTGTAGACGTAAGGTCAACTGGCACCAATTTTTTCGACTGTGTACAGAACTTGGAGATGTGGCCTTTAGCACCACACTTGTAACATCTGCTCTGGTCAGCTTTACACTGTCCCGGGTGATTCTTTTGGCACTTGGGGAAACTGGCTTATTACTTCCAACTGGTATGACACTAATAGGTTGGGCTGGTATAGGTTTCTGTTCCTGAGGTTACTGCAGGTTCCTGTTCTGCTTCTTAAATGTCCTCTGATCTGCTTGTTGAAAGTACTGCCTCCTCTGCCGTCTCTCCTGTTCAACATCCTTCTAATCCCTTTCATCTCGCAGGGCCTTGTCTACTGATTCTCTATAAGTCTGGGCCCTGTTAGCCTGACATTCAGCTTGAATGTAGGCCTCAGTCCTTCCACAAAATGACTCAACTTCTCCTCGGGATCTTTTCCAATAAGGGGCACAAAATAGCAGCCTCTCTCAAACCTTTGGATATACTCCTGTACTATCATGTTCCCTTGTTTCAAAGTCAGGACTCCCGCTTCAACTCAGACCTCTTGTCTGCTGTGAAATACTGTTCGACGAACACTCGTTTAAACTCATCCCATGAGAAATTTGCCATATCTATTGATAGCTTTGCTCCTTCCCACCAGATCATTGCATCATCCCTCAGCATGTAGATAGCACATCTAGGCCTATCCAGATCTGGAAACTGAAGGTATTCAAAAATAACTTCCATATACTTGATCCAGCTTTCAGCAACAAGCGGATCTGTTGTACCACTAAACTCTTTTGGTTTCTGTCTTCAAAAACTTATCCTGGGAATCATCATGATTTGGACCCCTACTGTTGGAAGATTGGCCATTTCCTCTGACTGACTGTTCCACTAACAGTTCTAAGAGTTGGGTAATACGAGCATTACTGTCTGGGATGGGTTCTTCTACAGGGGTGCTTCTTCTACCTCTTCCTCTACCTCACATCTTAATCTATAGCCCGCAATCCACCACAAAAGAACATCAGAACTCAAACGAGAAATGACTCTTATCATAAAAATAAAACTCACAGATCAGGAGATGCAGACGGCGGAAGCTGCTCCAGACTGGGAAGTGTGTGTTTATCTCAGGAGCATGCTCTGATACCAAGTTGTGACGCCCAAACCCATGGGAATTAACGGAATGGAGTAATTGGAAAACCAAAAGGAATAGAAGGACTAAATTCGAAAATATGTACGCTGTATTCCCTTACAAAAACTGAACGTCAACAGTTGGTGCCAAAAGTGAACAGTAGAAACAGATTGGTATATAAGAACTTCAGATTTCGATTACAAAAGTCGATATTACAACTAAAAGAACTCTATATGAATTCTCTATTGTTGTAATGAATCTTAATATAGTTTGACAAAAGATAAAAAAAACAACAGCTGGATTTGAGAAAACGCTGGGCTTCGACAAACACACGCAGCCACCAAACCTAGTTCAGCTCGCGTCACCCGCCTGTCCCTGAGCTGCCTCACCTGCATCGAGAAAACTAGTGAGCCTAGGGGCTCACAAGTAAACTGAGGATAACCAGATCACATAATGCAGGCAGAGCTGAATCTCAATACATAAATTAGGAAGTCATCTGGACTCAAATCTTGCTACTAAAAGACAGATCGGAACATCAGATCCGAATCGCTTTATACTGAGTGACTTATGGTCTAGAGGCTCTCTGGTGGTCCTGGTGCATGAAGCATGTTATCTGAATTCAGTAACTCTCTGTGAAGGGATTACTGTACTTCCATAATCCTAGTCCTTTCTGTGAACGGATTATAGTTATACCGTAATCCTGTCCCTTCCTGATTGACCGGGTCCTCTATGCCATAAGTCCTTAAAACTGAAACTTTACTTCCTTTACTTTAAAATAGCTATTATACTTTGCTCTTGATCGAAGATCGATCGCTAAAAACTGGATGATTCACTGCAATGAAACTCATTTTTGTCTTTAAAAACAACTTCACTGAGTGTACAGCTTTGCTACGAGTTGACGATAGCAGAAACCATCTCGGGAGAACGCAAGTAGCTTTGGCTAAAGGAAATCAATCTTAAGTGTAAAGGACAGCTTTGGCTACATAAAACAGATCTCGGGTGTGAAGCTCAGCTTGGCTAAAGAAAATAGCTTACGAATAGGAAAAACAGATCTGATTCTACGAAAAATAGCTTACGCGTAGTAAAACAGATTTGGTTCTAAGGAAACAACTTACGCATAGTCGAAATGTAACATAAGCTTCGTAAGAATAATTTCAGCTTTGGAAGGTCACTCAGATTTGAGAAACCCAAATCAGTTAGCAACGAATAACACAGGCCTGCGAAGAACATATGCCAAATCTGCTTCAAACGAGGGTGCTGCAATAGATTATACAGTCTCTAAACATACTAGCTCATCTTATTCGATCAGAACATAGTCCCGATCAAACCATCACCGCCTATCTGTTCGGAGTCGATGTCCATAACTTTTATAGCACACGAGAAAACAAGAACTTCTCTTGGTTTATCTTATCTAGAAATCTGTACAACTCAGTTTTTTTTTAAAACACAACTGCTTGCTAAAAGATAACTGGTGAGTTTCCTCAAAATTTAAAACATCAAAGCAGTGAATCCTTAGCTTAAACATGAACAACTAAAATGAAACTAAAACATTCAACATGAAAGCATACAACAGAAAACAACGAAACAATATATGTTTTCCAGATACAGCAAGAATCAATTTTTACTTGCCTGAACTGAGGATAACCACGAACAGATGGACTTGGCTGGAAACCTCATCAAGCACACGCTGCGAGCCTTTGAATATTTTGTGAGAGCTAAAAGGTTTTCTTGTAAACAAAATGAACTCTTAAACTCACGTACAAAATCATATATGGGAGTAGTTTTGTAGTAGGTGAAAGGTACAATGATTAGGCATTGTTAGCTTACCAACTCCTTGCAAAATTAATAAAAACTCCCTACTACTATTTTAAATTTGTAAATATGCTACCCTATTTTATAAAACCCAAATCTCCCATCAAAAGCATTTTATTAGAAGAAAAGCTGCTCCAGCTAGGGATTGTGCTTGGGGCGAAATCATTCAAGAAACCATCTGGCCGTGCTTATAAGCTGGAAGAAAAAGAAAGAAATCGGCTTAGATAACGAATACTAGCTTGAACTGAAATCTGGATGCTCAAATCTCAAAAAAGCCCTTTAAATAAAAGGCTAATCAATTGTGGTCCTATGGATTTTTGGGGCGCTACACATTTATAGTCAAAATAGGATTTAACTCATAATCCAACACATCAATATCAAAAAATACAGGTAAGATACAAATCAAGATCCCCAATAACATAATTCACATAGGGCATCCTTTGGTTCATTACATAATACATATAAATGGGACTCAGAACGGGGATCTACCAGCCGACGCTCCACTCGGTCCAACTGGATTACCTGAAGATCCTGCAAAGGCCAATCGCAGACCATAGCAGCCCAAAAACAGGGAAAAAGAACGAGGTCTAACCTCAGTACGAAGATCTTGTAAAAAGCAACAAATATATCAGTCATGCAATTGTTGGCGCAGCGATGGATCCGGATCCTGCTCCCGGGGCGTAGCGGAAGATTTAAAATTGGAGCCCGAGAACGGTCAATACACCTATACAATTGAATAAAAACATTCATAGAATGTTCAGAACAGTACCTTGCTGGAGTCTAGGCGCCTGGCTCTGACCAATTTCACGAAGAAATTGGCACTTAAACTGTAACGACCCGACTTTTCTTAAAAGAAATCAAGAAGATTGGGGTTCGAATTGAAAGACCCAAAGATTTCGATCTTAACAAACATAAAAGTCGTTAATAAAATTCTGGACTAAATTGCGAATAAACACAATTCATGACTTTTGAAATACGAAATGAACGAAACAATGACGTGAGCGGAAGTAGAACCAAAATCTGGTAAACAATGTTCGTGACAAATGAAGAAAATTAGATGTAAGAGTGTAGAAAGACACGGAGCTAAAACACCAGCTGAACGTAATAACATACGCAGAAGTGATACAACATCTGATAGTAATACGAATGAACTTGCATATATCTTTACACCAGAAGTTCATAAAGATTTCTACAAAAATAAGGAACTAGAAATCTATTAACATACAAAACTATAACTAAGGTTCTGTACATCAAAATCTGAAAGGAACAACGGAAGATGTCCATGATAAACACATCATCCGATCAGCTACTTCCCATCCAGCTTCCTATAGCTCATTACCTGCACTCAATGAAAACTAGTGAGCCAAAGGCTCAGCATGTAAAATCTGGAATAACGAAATCATGCAAAAAAAGCTGATACTGTAACTGGAAATTTGAAATCTGAATACATAACTGAAATCTGAATACGCTTTAGAATGAACAAGCGCAATAACATATCTAAGAAATCTGATAGAAACTAAAAGCATATATATAACTAATTCTGAAAACATTTTCTTTAAACATTCTCTAGAGCTGTGATTAAAATCACACTTGCGATCTTATTTCATTTTTCTAAAATTATGACAACACTTTAAACATTTGGTCCAATTCGTTTGATCAAACTCCTGATATCAGTCTCTTAGCATTATGGCTCATGATGAAGGGATATACAGATCCGTCGACCTATACACCTGATCCTTCCTCTGTTGAAAGGGCACACGATTCATCAGCCGTGCACTCACCTTTCCTCTGGGGACCCTCTTCGTTGTCATAACTTAAAACATTTTTAAAACAACGTTCTGCTTTTTCTTTTCTTTCTTAAAATCTGTTTTCTTTCTCTCTTGTACGAATTACTGGTTTTTTTATTTTGTCTAATGATGTTTTGGAATTTCAAGGGATTTCTCTGTAAAACTTGCGAAGATAAAAACTGAATAAAAGCTCTACTTGAATCTGTCAATTGAATCGGATAATTCTTTCGAATTGAAGCGGAAATGAATAAGGAATTCAAATCTATGCTTTCTGTATCAATTGAAGAAGTATTGAAGACACAGAGGATGAATTTGAATTAGACGTAAGAGTCTCAATTTTGCTGGTCAAACAGATGTCAATGCAACTTAAACGAAGGAATAAAGGATGAAATCTGATTTAAAACGTGAGTGTCTCATCAAAGTGGAAACACTTCATATGTCATTGGTCAACTCAGTAGTCAACACAACTTAACAAAGAGATTCAGACGTCGAGCAATCCAACATCTGAACACCAACTAAAACAACATCTGAATACAAAGTATGGTAACAGCTGAATATAATTAATGCGACAGCTGAACTCAAACGAATGAAACAGCTGAATACAACGGCTGCAACTTCTGATTTAACGCAACTGCTGATTTAACGCAACAGCTGAACATGAAATAGTGCGACTGCTGATCGCAACTACTGAACGCAAACAATGCGACAGCTGAAATCTATACTTAGAATATTTTCACCCAAGAAATATCAGTCGTGGTATAAGAACCAGATTTCAGACTTAACCGTATGAATGAAACGATGGTTTCCTTCGTCTGAAGAATTCAAAATATCTCAAGAAATTTCTGGAAATAATCGAATAAGCTACTTGTAAGCTACTTCGATGGAATTTCTGAAGAAAACTCAAGAAACTAATGGATGAACATCACCAAACCATTTTCTAAAATATTTCTGGATCAAAATACAATAAAACGCAACTTTCATAAAAACAGAGCATGAACTTTTCTGGTTTTGAAGAACAACCGAAGTTTTCTTCCATACTTTAAAATCTCATATAAACATGCAAACAGAACTGAATATATGCTTTCACTGAGTGAGCAAGAAACAGAGTTTACTTGCCTGAATTCCTAAACACAACAGCAGTAGAAATCCAGCCAACCACTAACACTCCGATCGTCTACTTCGAAAAACTTTAAAAGTCTTTTGTTCGGTTTCTTGAGAGAGAGCACCGCTTAAAAGTAATTTGATTTGAAGATAATTTTGAAGAACAACCGAAGTTTTCTTCCATACTTTAAAATCTCATATAAACATGCAAACAGAACTGAATATATGCTTTCACTGAGTGAGCAAGAAACAGAGTTTACTTGCCTGAATTCCTAAACACAACAGCAGTAGAAATCCAGCCAACCACTAACACTCCGATCGTCTACTTCGAAAAACTTTAAAAGTCTTTTGTTCGGTTTCTTGAGAGAGAGCACCGCTTAAAAGTAATTTGATTTGAAGATAATGATGCATGAAGCAGCTAACATCCTATATATATATGATTTGTAAATTCCTAGAGAAGAAACGCATTTAAATCAACATGCCAAAATCTTCTAAAAGCGTACTCTGTTTTAAAATGAAAATGATGCACATGGAAACCAAACGATTTTAATTAAAAACAAAGGATTCGATTGGCTTGCAGTGATTAGCTAAACATCCGCTGAAGTTTGCATTCTAATTATCTTAATATCAACCTACACCATAATAAAGGCTGATATCTTGTAACATGAAATCTGAATTTAGCTTTTAACTGAGTAAGCTAAATAGTACAAAATCTGAAACTTGAAACTCAACCGAAATAAGGGTTGAATAAAAATAGCATAACAATGTAATCCCTCAATTCTCATAACTTTCTAATTGTGGCCTCTAAAATATCTGGGCATTACAATCTACCCCCCTTAAAAGAATTTCGTCCTCGAAATTTCTTACTTGAAGAGATCTGTGTAGCTTTTCTACATATCAATTTCACTTTCCCACATAGTTTCTCTTTCATTGTGATTTACCCACTGCATCTTAATCTTAGGGATAGTTCTATTCCTTAACTTACGGTTTTCTCTTGAAAGAATCTTTACTAGAACTTCTTCATAAGTTAAGTCTAACGCTACTTGAATAGGTTCCTATCTGAACATCGAATTCAACTATAAGAGACGCATCGCTGAAATTAAATCAGACACAACAAATTGGAACAGTATTTGGAAACAAAACAGATCTTTTACTGTTCACCAACATATATATACAAACAGACGTGACTCTGAAACAGATGTAGTAAATGCAACGATGTCGAAGTAGGAAACAGATATGATGATGTAAGAATATCTTCTAACATGAATAAATAGACGTAAGAATATTTGTTATCAGTCGTGACTCTGAATAAATGAAACGATGTCGTTTTCACAACAAACAGACATATGAACAGTGCAACTGCTGGTAAAAACAATGGAATGCAACTGCTGATTATGAACAGCGCAACTGCTGAATTTAAATATGAAATTCAATCGTTGACATAGGAAACAAAATCTGAATAAGAACTTGGTATCGCAACATCAAAAGAAAGCTACGCTATCAGCTGTTATCTATCAAACCAGACTTTATACTGATTCGACTAACAACTACCGATTACATAGCGTCAAGTTCCGATATTACCATCCACCGGAAGATGATCAATCAAAAACATACGGGAATTAAACTCGAACTACTCACGACGAAGTGCTGGGTCTGACGAAACTCTTGCCTAACAAATCCTAGAACTGATCTTTTAATCCTTTTATTTTTCTTAGGGGTAATCTATATAGAGGCTTAAAAATTGGAACAGCTTCTGGTACAAAATCAATAGTAAACTCTAACTCATGATTGGAAGGTAAACCTAAGAAATCCTTAACATCCATTTCTTAAACACCTTTAAGCCTTAACAGTTGACATTATCTTAAGGGTACAATCGTATGTATCAGCTTTAAACAAAAAAGAATTCCCGCCTGGTATCTTAATTTAACAAACCTCTGCTTAAAATTTATGACTGTTTCATACTTAGTTAACCAATCTATCCCAAAATTCAATTAAACCCAATTATCGGAAATACTATTAAATATGTGAAAGCAATATTCCCCTGTACCTTAAGTTCTATATTTCGTATAACATGATTGGTTACTAAACTCGTCCTCAAGGGGATCTGAACATAGTACTCTACTTCTATTTCTTCTAGGTTAACTATCAATTTCTTAACAACCTATCTGATACAAAAAAATAAGTTGTACCAGAATCTAATAATGCTATTGTAAACATGTTGGCAACAAAATCTTACCCGTCGCTGCCAAGGTATCTGCTGGAGTTTCTTCAGCTGTCATTATATAAGCTCTACTAGTGATAAGTGGTCGCTTCTGGGAACAATCTCTAGACATGTGTCCTGGCTTGCCACAGGTATAACACACCTTCTGGCCAAAAATACACTGGACTGTATGGTTTTTCTTACAAGTTGGACATGGAGGCCTAATCCTTGAATTAGGGACAACAGTGATAGGTTGAACAACTATTCGTCCTTTTTCTTGAGACTCCTGCTGGTTATTATTCGGTTTTTTATTTTGCCTACGGTCCTTATGTTGGAAAGCTTGTCTTTTCAACTGTCTCTCTTCTTCGATTGCTTTCCAGTCTTGTTCTGCCCGTAGGGCCTTATTCACAGCTGATATATAATCTACGGGTTCTGCCAATCTAACATCATGCCTAACATCGGCTTCAACCCATCTGCATTTGTCCGAATCAAAGGAACGAAATAACAACCTCTCTCAAATTTGCGGATATAATCCCGCATAGACATCTCTCCCTGCTTAAGGGTTAAAAACTCACTCTGCCAATGTTGTCTTACATCCACCGTGAAGTATTGTTCATAGAATACTCTCTTAAACTCTTCCCAAGTAAGAATTTCCAAGTCTACTGTTAACTTGGCTCCTTCCCACCATATCATGGCATCTCCTCTCAGCATGTAAATCACACACCGAGGTCTTTCTAGTTCGGTCAGCTGCAGATAATCAAAAATCACCTCTATGGACTTGATCCTGCTTTCTGCTATAAGAGGATCAGTAGTGCCAGAAAATTCCTGAGGTCTCTGTCTTCTAAACCTCTCTTGTGGATTCTCACGACTAACTATTCTTCCTGATGTTTGACCATTCCCATTAGTGGTTTGGTCAACTAAGCGCTCTAACATCTGAGCCATGGTATTGAGAACGGGGTTCATTCCATCAGATTCACTGTCTCCTTCTATAAAACTCCTTCTTCCTACCTCGTCCTGACATATCTGAAAAGGTAGCCCCAATCCACCACAATTCTATATGAGTGATTACTTTATGCTAAAACATGAATTAAAACTCACAAATTTAGAAGCGGCTGAAGAGAGCTGTTCAGACTGGAAGTGTGTTTATCTCAAGGACCATGCTCTGATACCAACTGTAACGACCCGAATTTTCTTCAAAGAAATCAAGAAGATTGGGGTTCGAATTGAAAGACCCAAAGATTTCGATCTTAACAAACATAAAAGTCATTACTAAAATTCTAGACTAAATTGCGAATAAATACAATTCATGACTGCTGAAATACGAAATGAACGAAACAATGACGTGAGCGGAAGTAGAACCAAAATCTGGTAAACACTGTTCGTGACAAATGAAGAAAATCAGATGTAAGAGTGTAGAAAGACACGGAGCTAAAACACCAGCTGAACGTAATAACATACGCAGAAGTGATACAACATCTGATAGTAATACGAATTAACTTGCATATATCTTTACACCAGAAGTTCACACAGATTTTAACAAAAATAAGGAACTAGAAATCTGTTAACATACAAAACTATAACTAAGGTTCTGTACATCAAAATCTGAAAGGAACAATGACTGGTAAACACTGTTCGTGACAAATGAAGAAAATCAGATGTAAGAGTGTAGAAAGACACGGAGCTAAAACACCAGCTGAACGTAATAACATACGCAGAAGTGATACAACATCTGATAGTAATACGAATTAACTTGCATATATCTTTACACCAGAAGTTCACACAGATTTTAACAAAAATAAGGAACTAGAAATCTGTTAACATACAAAACTATAACTAAGGTTCTGTACATCAAAATCTGAAAGGAACAATGAAGATGTCCACGATAAACACATCATCCGATCAGCTACTCCCCATCCAGCTTCCTATAGCTCATTACCTGCACTCAATGAAAACTAGTGAGCCAAAGGCTCAGCAGGTAAAATCTGGAATAACAAAATCATGCAATAGAAGTTCATACTGTAACTTGAAATCTGAAATCTGAATACATAACTGAAATCTGAATACGCTTTAGAATGAACAAGATAAATTACATATCTAAGAAATCTGATAGAAACTGAAAGCATAAACATAATTAATTCTGAAAACATTTTCTTTAAACATTCTCTAGAGCTGTGATTAAAATCACACTTGCGCTCTTCTTTAATTTTTCTAAAATTATGACAACACTTTAAACATTTGGTCCAGTTTGTTTGATCAAACTCCTGATATCAGTCTCTTAGCACTATGGCTCACGGTGAATGGATATACAGATCCGTCGACCTATACACCTGATCCTTCCTCTGTTGAAAGGGCACACGGTTCGTCAGCCGCGCACTTACCTTTCCTCTGGGGATCCTCTTTGTTGTCATAACTTAGAACATTTTTAAAACAACATTCTGATCTTTCTTTTCTTAATTAAAATCTGTTTTCTTTCTCTCTTGTACGAATTACTGGTTTTTTTCTTTTGTCTAATGATGTTATGGAACTTCAAAGGATTTCTCTGTAAAACTTGCGATGACGAAAACTGAATAAAATCTCTACCTGAATCTGTCAATTGAATCGGATAATTCTTTTGAATTGAAGCGGAAATGAATAAGGAATTCAAATCTATTCTTTCTGTATCAATTGAAGAAGTATTGAAGACACGGAGGATGAAATCTAAATTAGACGTAAGAGTCTCAATTCTGCTGGTCAAACAGATGTCAACGCAACTTAAACGAAGGAATAAAGGATGAAATCTGATGAGTGTCTCATCAAAGAGGAAACACTTCAGATGTCATTGGTCAACTCAGTAGTCAACACAACTTAACAAAGAGATTCAGACGTCGAGCAATCCAACATCTGAACACCAACTAAAACAACATCTGAATACAAAGTACGGTAACAGCTGAATAAAATTAACGCGACAGCTGAACTCAAACGAATGCAACAGCTGAACACAACGGCTGCAACTGCTGATTTAACGCAACTGCTGATTTAACGCAACAACTGAACATGAAATAGTGCGACTGCTGATCGCAACTACTGAACGCAAACAATGCGACAGCTGAAATCTATACTTAGAATATTTTCACCCAAGAAATATCAGTCGTGGTATAAAAACCAGATTTCAGACTTAACCGTATGAATGAAACGATGGTTTCCTTCGTCTGAAGAATTCAAAATATCTCAAGAAATTTCTGGAAATAATCGAATAAGCTACTTGTAAGCTACTTCGATGGAATTTCTGAAGAAAACTCAAGAAACTACTGGATGAACATCACCAAACCATTTTCTAAAATATTTCTGGATCAAAATACTGTAAAATGCAACTTTCATAAAAACAGAGCATAAACTTTTCTGGTTTTGAAGAACAACAGAAGTTTTCTTCCATACTTTAAAATCTCATATAAACATGCAAACAAAACTGAATATATGCTTTCACTGAGTGAGCAAGAAACAGAGTTTACTTGCCTGAATTCCTGAACACAACAGCAATAGAAATCCAGCCAACCACTAACACTCCGATCGTCTCCTTCGAAAAACTTTAAAAGTATTTTGTTCGGTTTCTTGAGAGAGAGCACCACTTAAAAGTAATTTGATTTGAAGATAATGATGCATGAAGCAGCTAACATCCTATATATATATGATTTGTAAATGCCTAGGGTGCTGCACCAGCGTAGATAGTCTCTAAACAGACTAGCTCATCTTATTCGATCAGAACATAGTCCCGATCAAACCAGCACCGCCTATCTGTTCGGAGTCGATGTCCATAACTTTTACAGCACACGAGAAAACAAGAACTTCTCTTGGTTTATCTTATCTAGAAATCTGTACAACTCAGTATTGTTTTTAAAACACAACTGCTTTCTAAAAGATAACTGGTGAGTTTCCTCAAAATTTAAAACATCAAAGCAGGTAATCCTTAGCTTAAACATGAACAACTAAAATGAAACTAAAACATGCAACAGGCAAGCATACAACAGAAAACAACGAAACAATATATGTTTTCCAGATGCAGAAAGAATCAATTTTTACTTGCCTGAATTGAGGATAACGACGAACAGATGGACTTGGCTGGAAATCTCATCAAGCACACGCTGTGAGCCTTTGAATATTTTGTGAGAGCTAAAAGGTTTTCTTGTAAACAAAATGAGCTCTTAAACTCACGTACAAAATCATATATGGGAGTAGTTTTGTAGTAGGTGAAAGGTACAATGATTAGGCATGGTAAGCTTACTAAATCCTTGCAAAATTAATAAAAACTCCCTACTACTATTTTAAATTTGTAAATTTGCTACCCTATTTAATAAAACCCAAATCTCCCATCAAAAGAATTTTATTAGAAGAAAAGCTGCTCCATCTCGGGATTGTGCTTGGGGCGAAATCATTCAAGAAACCATCTGGCCGTGCTTATAAGCTGGAAGAAAAAGAAAGAAATCGGCTTAGATAACGAATACTAGCTTGAACTGAAATCTGGATGCTCAAATTTTAAAACGGCCCTTAAAATAAAAGGCTAATCAATTGTTGTCCTATGGATTTTTGTGGCGCTACACATTTATAGTCAAAATAGGATTAAACTCATAATCCAACACATCAATATCAAAAAATACAGGTAAGATACAAATCAAGATCCCCAATAACATAATTCACATAGGGCATCCTTTGGTTCAATAGATAATACATATAAATGGGACTCAGAACGGGGATCTACCAGCCAACGCTCCACTCGGTCCAACTGGATTACCTGAAGATCCTGCAAAAGCCAATCACAGACCATAGCAGCCCAAAAACAGGCGCAGCGGCGGATCCGGATCATGCAACAAATATATCAGTCATGCAATTGTTGGCGCAGCGGCGGATCCGGATCATGCTCCCGGGACGCAGCGGAAGATTTAAAATTGGAGCCCGAGAACGGTCAATACACCTATACAATTGAATAAAAACATTCATAGAATGTTCAGAACAGTACCTTGCTGGCGTCTAGGCGCCTGACTCTAACCAATTTCGCGAAGAAATTGGCACTTAAAGTGTAAAGACCAGACTTTTCTTAGAAGAAATCAAGAAGATTGGGGTTCGAATTGAAAGACCCAAAGATTTCGATCTTAACAAACATAAAAGTAGTTACTAAAATTCTGGACTAAATTGCGAATAAACACAATTCATGACTGTTGAAATACGAAATGAACGAAACAATGACGTGAGCGGAAGTAGAACCAAAATCTGGTAAACACTGTTCGTGACAAATGAAGAAAATCAGATGTTATAGTGTATAAAGACACGGAGCTAAAACACCAGCTGAACGTAATAACATACGCAGAAGTGATACAACATCTGATAGTAATACGAATGAACTTACATATATCTTTACACCAGAAGTTTATACAGATTTCTACAAAAATAAGGGACTAGAAATCTGTTAACATACAAAACTATAACTAAGGTTCTGTACATCAAAATCTGAAAGGAACAATGGAAGATGTCCACGATAAACACATCATCCGATCAGCTAGTCCCCATCCAGCTTCCTATAGCTCATTACCTGCACTCAATGAAAACTAGTGAGCCAAAGGCTCAGCAGGTAAAATCTGGAATAACGAAATCATGCAATAGAAGCTGATACTGTAACTGGAAATCTGAAATCTGAATACATAACTGAAGTCTGAATACGCTTTAGAATGAACAAGCGCAATAACATATCTAAGAAATTTGATAGAAACTAAAAGCATAAATATAATTAATTCTGAAAACATTTTCTTTAAACATTCTCTAGAGCTGTGATAAAATCACACTTGCGCTATTCTTTCATTTTTCTAAAATTATGACAACACTTTAAACATTTGGTCCAATTCGTTTGATCAAACTCCTGATATAAGTCTCTTAGCACTATGGCTCATGGTGAAGGGATATACAGATCCATCGACCTATACACCTGATCCTTCCTCTGTTGAATGGGCACACGATTTGTCAGCCGCGCATTCACCCTTCCTCTGGGGACCCTCCTCGTTGTCATAACTTGAAACATTTTTAAAACAACGTTCTGCTCTTTCTTTTCTTTCTTAAAATCTGTTTTCTTTCTCTCTTGTACGAATTACTGGTTTTTTTATTTTGTCTAATGATGTTCTGGAACTTCAAGGGATTTCTCTGTAAAAATTGCGAAGATAAAAACTGAATAAAAGCTCTACTTGAATCTGTCAATTGAATCGGATAATTCTTTCGAATTGAAGCGGAAATAAATAAGGAATTCAAATCTATGCTTTCTGTATCAATTGAAGAAGTATTGAAGACACAGAGGTTGAATCTGAATTAGACGTAAGAGTCTCAATTTTGCTGGTCAAACAGATGTCAACGCAACTTAAACGAAGGAATAAAGGATGAAATCTGATGAGTGTCTCATCAAAGAGGAAACACTTCAGATGTCACTGGTCAACTCAGTAGTCAACACAACTTAACAAAGAGATTCAGACGTCGAGCAATCCAACATCTGAACACCAACTAAAACAACATCTGAATACAAAGTACGGTAACAGCTGAATAAAATTAACGCGACAGCTGAACTCAAACGAATGCAACAGCTGAACACAACGGCTGCAACTGCTGATTTAACGCAACTGCTGATTTAACGCAACAACTGAACATGAAATAGTGCGACTGCTGATCGCAACTACTGAACGCAAACAATGCGACAGCTGAAATCTATATTTAGAATATTTTCACCCAAGAAATATCAGTCGTGGTATAAGAACCAGATTTCAGACTTAACCGTATGAATGAAACGATGGTTTCCTTCGTCTGAAGAATTCAAAATATCTCAAGAAATTTCTGGAAATAATCGAATAAGCTACTTATAAGCTACTTCGATGGAATTTCTGAAGAAAACTCAAGAAACTACTGGATGAACATCACCAAACCATTTTCTAAAATATTTCTCGATCAAAATACAATAAAACGCAACTTTCATAAAAACAGAGGATGAACTTTCTGGTTTTGAAGAACAACAGAAGTTTTATTCCATACTTTAAAATCTCATATAAACATGCAAACAAAACTGAATATATGCTTCACTGAGTTAGCAAGAAACAGAGTTTACTTCCCTGAATTCTTGAACACAACCGCAGTAGAAATCCAGCCAACCACTAACACTCCGATCGTCTCCTTCGAAAAACTTTAAAAGTCTTTTGTTCGGTTTCTTGAGAGAGAGCACCGCTTAAAAGTAATTTGATTTGAAGATAATGATGCATGAAGCAGCTAACATCCTATATATATATGATTTGTAAATGCCTAGAGAAGAAACGCATTTAAATCAACATGCCAAAATCTTCTAAATGCGTACTCTGTTTTAAAATGAAAATGATGCACATAGAAACCAAACGATTTTAATTAAAAACAAAGGATTCGATTGGCTTGCAGTGATTAGCTAAACATCCGCTGATGTTTGCATTCTAATTATCATAATATCAACCTAAACCATAATAAAGGCTGATATCTTGTAAACATGAAATCTGAATTTAGCTTTTAATGAGGAAGCTAAATAGTACAAAATCTGAAACTTGAAACTCAACCGAAATAAGGGTTGAATAAAAATAGCATAACAATGTAATCCCTCAAATCTTTCTAATTGTGGCCTCTAAAATATCTGGGAATTACATAAACGGTTGATCGATTTCGGCCTCCTAATCCGGTCCACGACCGGAATCTAAATTCCTTCGCCGGTTTGCACTAGAAAATCGACGAAAATTTCACGGATGGAATCTCCTCGTCGGAACGGTTGGAACAAATTTCGACGATGGTGGCGGCGGCTGCATCGACGGCGGCGGCGGCGGGGAGGAGCGGAGAGGAAGGGAGAAATTTATAAGCTGAGGAGCTTTTGGTGTGCTTCAAATGAATACCCTAGGGCCCCTATTTATAGATTTTTCATGTTCTTGAACCAGCTTAATGGGCTTGGGTCGGGCCCAGACCCAGGGTGCACATTCGTTTCAAGTCCATCACTGTGGCTCCATCATAATCCCGATCGACGATCAGATCGGACCGATCTACACAGTTTACAAAACTGAGCATTATGATGTGAAAACAATTTTTCGGACCACCTAATCCAAAATAGCAGTTGACCCCTGTAAGCTTTAAGGATAGTCAAACTAGTCCAAACTTAGGGAAATTGCATTTTAACCCTATTTAATTTTAGGAAGTCGCACTTCCATCCTTCCTCCTACTATACTCAACAAATTGAGCTTAATTTTTGTACGGGAATTGAGAAACCAGTACTGTTGTGACCCTCAATGGTTCAGGGATACAGCTAGCCGTGGGCTCACAACATTTGTGACTCCGAAACCACATTTTCGGACTAACCCATCGGATCATGGTAAAGCGTCTAGCAACATCGCCCCATGATTCCCTAGGTACCATTGATAGTGCCTGCAAGAACCAATCGATCATGGTTAGCGTACAGTACGGTCCTTTCAACACATATATCACGATTAGATCAAAGACCATTGGTACATCGAGAGTCGCTAGAGATCTAATAACTATGCATACCGGAGATCAAATAGTGACATCGCGTGTGTTATTAGGTAAACCCATTTACCTAAAACTCATCTAGTACTCTGGCCAGAGATTTATCACACTATTACCTCCTCAGATAGCATAGGATATCCACGCATAAAAGCGAGCGGTGAATCCTCGACAACGAAGCATCGACTCCTACATGCATCGGGACCTCACCCAACCCCGCCAGTACACTGTGTGACCATCAATGGTTTGGGATACAGCTAGCCGTGGGCTCACAACATTTGTGACTCCGAAACCACATTTTCGGACTAACCCATCGGATCATGGTAAAGCGTCTAGCAACATCGCCCCAAGATCCCCTAGGTATCACTGATAGTGCCTGCAAGAACCAGTCTGTCATGGTTAGCGTAAAGTACGGTCCTTTCAACTCATATATCCCGATCGAATCAACGACCATTGGTAAATCGAGAGTCGTTAGAGATTCGATAGCCATGCATGCATCTTGGAGATCAGAATAGCGACATCGCGAGTGCTACCAGATAAACTCATTTACACTAAAGCACAAGAGTACTCTGGCCAGAGATTTGTCACACTATTATCTCCTCAGATAGCATAGGATATGTTAGAGTA